>BHDV01065319.1:21228-35359 GCA_005406045.1 Adoxophyes honmai | reverse complement strand
AAGCTAATTTGAAGTCGGTTTTTTTTTGTTTAAAATTATTTGAAGTCGATTAAAAAGTCACTAATCACATTATTTCGCTTGATCGAATTGCCGTTCAAAAATACGTTTGTATACAAAGTACAAAATTATATTAAAAAATATTTAAAATACTTTAAAAACGCTACAGGTTTAAGAAAGGAACTGTATTTGATCTGAAAAATTCTCTTAATGCTATCGGAAAACAATAAAAAAGCTGTATAATTTGATATTTTTTCCATGCTTTAGAACTTCGTTGTACGAAAATAACAATTAAATTTATCTGCAAACTCTACCACTGACAATGTCATATTGCATTAGCTCAAAAATGACATTTATGAGCTCAATCCCTTTCTAAACGCGGTTCGATAAAACCTGTTGCTATAAAATCAAACTTTTACTTTACTTTTTGTTGTAGATAAAATAAATTCGTTGCTTTTTTTCCTCCAGTCAGATTTACATTCGGAAGACATTCGTTGTGTATTAGAACCATCGCTGATCTAATAAATATATCTATAACAAGATTAAGAGATATTCAACAAAAACCTTTATACACTTGATAACGTAGGTCAGTAAACACAGTGATTCAAAGTCTAATAAAATATACCTAATAAATAACGCATATATTCATGTACATTTATCTAAACTGGTATTTTTATTAGCGACGGAGAAAATTGGTTAATAAACTCGCTGACTGACTGGCGAGTCGTAAAAATTGAGGGTTCAAGATTTTTATATTTTATGTTCGACCTACTTTATGTAAAATATAAACGCTTGAAGAAAGTTATAGATATTTGCAAAACCTTCAATAATAATCGCTTGCTACTCTGCCACAGTCACCCTCAAACAGTCTTTTTACAGATTTCAGACCATGCCAGAATAGGTAGGTATGGATTATGGATAAAAGAGGCCAGGTGTCGCTTTCACAAAGTCCCGCTTGCGAAGGTGCCACTCGAAATCTTTGTGACTCTGAAAATTGCTACTAAACTATCGTCTGAATCAAATTACAAACTTTTATTAAAGAACTAGCTTTCCGCCCGCGGCTCCGCCCGCGTGGAACTCGGTTATATTGCGGTATAAATCACAACTATAAGAAAACTTCTCGTTTCAAACGCCATACGGCGCCATCGATCTATCATCTATCGATCGGTTATCGATTGATATCGATCTATTATCGATCGATATCGATCTATCAAGCAAAGTATATTTTTGTTTTCCCTCGGGAACATCAATTTTTTCCGGGATAAAAAGTAGCCTATGTCACTCTCCGTGCCCTAAACTATCTCTACCTAAAAAATCACGTCAATCAATCGCTCCGTTTAGCCGTGAAAGACGGACAAACAAACAAACAAACAAACAAACAAACAAACAAACACACTTTCACATTTATATATTGGTACGGATATATATTGGTACGGATGATCAGTATGTTCATCACAGTTTTTGTACATATTTCACAATATATCTGTTTCAAACGTCAAGGTTTTTATGTTGTGTCAATGTTAATTGGATGGCTTTGTGCTTGGGTCTGTCGTTCTGAGTATGAAATAAATCGGTTTGATTTCGTAACGTGTCAACGGCAGTAGTTCGGTTTGCGTTTTGTATGTGTTCTTTCAGCAAGGAGTCGGAGGAGAGGCGTGAAGACGCATTTGTTTTCCATTGGCATATTCATAAGCAAAGGAATGTACGCTCGTCTCGTGTGGTGTCTGCCTTAGCATGACACCTCTCCATTTCTCGTTTGAAGTCTTGTGCTGCGGCCGCGGCAGTGCCAGCTGTGTTCTGCGTTCTAGGAAGATGGCTCGCTGCAGAGGTGTCCACAGAAGTCGCATCTCACACTAATTGGCGACCAGTCCGCCATGTACCAATGTCAATTCGTTGGGACTTGGGACTCTTGCCATCGTCTGTAGCCAGGCCGCTAGGTTCTAAAACGGCCTGCATTTGGACGCTGACTGGAGCTCTACGAATGACATCGTTTATGCTAGCGTGGTGTGGTATATGACCCGTGTTCCTGCCACAAGATAGGCTATGGCGTTCATAACTATCTGCCATTTTCCCGCATTGACAGCGATGAGACACATCGGTTCGTGCCTCTACTCTGAGACGTAGTGAGGCGAAATATTGTATTGTCCAGCAATGAACTTAGACACGATAATTTATAATAAAAGTGGCTACAAGACATGAAACAGTCATGGTTTTGACTATGATTGTAATGTTTGTGCCTCTGCCTTCCTCATTAGGGAATACGGGATTGCATATTTATGATGTTTTGAGGATAAGAAAGGGAAAGAAGATCAAAATGTTAATTAATAAATTTAACAACGCTATCGTAATAACTTCCATACTTTTGATTTAAACATCCTACGTATCAAGTCAACTTTACTGGAGGTAAATGTTCTCCGTTCTATTTTTAGCAATGTTAACAAAAGCCCCTTTTGTTAATTTCAATTGGAAAGGGTTTATTACTACTTATTTAGCATAATCTGATAAGACTTCTATTGTCAAGGCGGCGACGTTTCATTGCTTTGTAAAGGATTTACACTTTACTTTAGGTTTACTATAGACGATATGCTAGCAACCTGTGACAATTATAACTCTTTTAGTTAACTTTAGATGTAACGTTATATCAAATGTTTTAGCGAAACGTGAAATGGTTATGGTCTCGGCTGTGTTGTTGTCGTGTGATTTGCTCCGTTTACTTCATCTGGGAAAGCGAGCGTGATATTGTTCTTTTATCTCAAAATATTATATTGGGTACTAAACTAAAAATGCATCTTTACTGGTGGTTTGCCCAATTTCCATGTATTTATTCGCGCTTATTCGCCGGATTAAATGGGGTTTAAAAGTTGCGGGTCCGATGAAATCCTTAAGTTTTGTGCAATATGTGTGAAATCACATTGGAAATCTAGCAGCAGCTATTCGATCACGGAAAATATAATTTCAAGGACCTGTTCACGGCTGCGAAGCAACAAGGTTTTGTGTGTGAAGTTCAATCTGCACTGGGCTTGAGGCACTTGTCCCACCGCCGGCGAGTAAGCGATAAACTAGTAGAATTAGTACTAGAAAAGAGTGGGCGAGCGGCGAGTAGCGAGTGGTTTAATAAGAGAATATCGCTTACTCGCCGGCGCGGCGGTGGGACAAGTGCCTGAATTGATACAACGGCGTGAGTCCTCTCATTCAATTCTCGCTCAGTAGGAGAACGTGTGTACATTGGCCGAACCCAACAAAGAGACAATAAATCCAAAAAATGTGTTCAAAAAAAGTAATATATTTTTATATTCTGTTACCAGTTGTGTCCTTACTTAGCAACTTAAGATTAAAGTCACCAAAAGTTCTGATTATTGGTTTCTGTAATTTGTAATTTTCCAAGAACTCATTTGTATTTGCTTCTAGTTGTTTATATATTCCCCTAACATCCAGCGATAGATTTTTCAATTGAGTCCATAAATAATGATTTCCGGCCTGAGATTGTTCTAAAATGAGTTCATGTTTTAGATTATCATGAACATACATCGACACTCCACCACCCCTTCAGTGGGTTCTTATATTAAAATACTGACTGTAGTTTGATATATCCAACATTGCTGTTTCCAATTCATCTTTAATCCAGGTTTCTGTAAGTATCAGGACATGAATTGGAACGTGAAATGAATTTATAACTTTGATTCCATAAATTTTACCGGGCTTTACTTAGACGACGTATGTTTGCATAGAAAAAGTTCAGTGACTTTGTTGATGTTGATCACCGGTAATTGCATCGGTATTTCACGTTTCATAAGCACTTTAATACTTGGGTAGGTTAGATAAAACAGAAATAATAGTGACAAGGTGCTAGCCTGTCATCTAAGGCATACCTACCTTAACTTATTTTCTTAGTCGCCTCTTACGACATCCATTGATGAAATGGAGACAATTTTTTGTATCGTCCGTTTAGACGAATTCCTTCAGATAATAAGATAAGAAACAACTCGCCTAATACTGTGACTTATGTCCTTTGTATAGTACAATGGGCCGCAGGAGCTTAAAACATGTGGTCGTTTTTAGATTGCCAGTGGGCCACGGTGCGGCTGGTCAAATGTCTGGGCGTGAACGGCGTGGCGTCCGTGGCGGACGTCGCGAGCCGACCTCGACTGCAAATAGGGCTCGGAATCGTCGTGCTGGCTCCAAGACTTCGCCAAAACGTCACCAAATCGTTTGCGAAACTTATAACGCAGGTACTATAATAATAAAGTCATTGGACAACTTACACCGATCACCTAGTCTCGAATTCACGCATCATTTTATCTGGAAAAAGAGCTGCGCGAATTTATTCTCTCTTTCTCTCTCTCTACAAAATCGTGCCCAATTGTATGCCAAATAGTATACTAAATTAACTATGTCTAACTAGTATCTTTCTTTACTCAGTAAAAATGCAGTTCTCGCATTACATACGTAAACATCATTCAAAGCACACAGCTGTTATGACTTATGAACTAAAGAATGCCTATACAGCTCTCTCCAGACTAAGTATCAATTATTATGTAGACATTTTATCATTCACTTTGTTGATATATGTATGATGATATCTAAAATATCAACGACGCAAATGATTCCAATAATGTAACTACAGACCAAGTCGCTCAAATCAGCATATTACAAACGGGTCATTGTCAAGCCTGGCAATTTTTTTCGCCAAAAAATGAAACACGTGATTTATAAAAATCAAAGGTATATTACGACTCTTACTCTAACTTGCAACAGAACTGAGTATCATTCAGAGATCAATTATTCGAAAAAAACGATTTAAAACGAAATAACGATATTTCGGTTCCACAGAAAAGACTAATATGTCCACCGAGTGGACTAATTATGTTAATTAATAATAAATAAACAAAACAAAAAGCGGTAAACATCTTAAACAATAATAACGTTCAAGATATATTCTCATAATCATGAACAATCAGACACGTAAATACATTCAAAAAGTATATAAAAAATATTTTGTGTCTGTCTACCGAAATGACAATTCTTTTCGGTGGACAGAATATGCCTTCGTCCTCCGAAGACTAGGAAGCCTTCAAGTCTTCAAGAAGCATGTATGAAAGTGGGGGTTTGGTGGCTCTTCCTGGTTTTAATGTTGACGTATCCGAACTTTCAGAATATACGTCCAAAAATTGTATACTTTTATGAACATTTTTTTCAATCAACAAACAGACTGCACTCACTAATTTTTAATGGTTGCTGCATTCTAAAGTCATCAACTTCTTTCTAAGTAAGTAAGTTTCTTTGCTTTAAACATTCTTCTGTTTTTCACTGCAATACGTTCACCCATTTCATGGTACTAAAATAATTGGAATGGAAGGCGGTATTTTGCGTGCGATGTACTTTTAAGTTTCTTTTTGTATATTGATTTTTTTTCTGCATCGTCGTGCATCATTCCATTTTCCCTCCAAAGCTTATTTTCTACAGTTTTTTTTACCTTTACAGAATTAACGTTTAAACATTCAGTATTCAGTCACTAGTCATTTACGGATATAACAAAAAAGGAATCAGAAGCTAGTTTTTAAAGTTATAATAAAAAATTAAACCAAAGTACAAGAATCAATCAAAATATAATCATTTATCGTTTGGGTGCACAAAAAGTCCACCAAAAAGACGTCGACCGAATGGACTTTTTTCGCAATATCATTCACAACACCAGCCATTTAAAGGATTATTCAAAAGGCAAGGCATATTTACGATGTTTGATTGCTTAACTAATTGTTAAAAACGTTTGGTGGATTTATAGCGATGTACTTACAAAATACAGCAGTAACCGGAAAGACAATTCAACATTGACACCACCAAATATTCTTGTTAACACAACAATATCGTCTGCTGCGCACAAGTCACGGCAAAATGGATGCTAACAGGGATAGTACGATAGTGAATTAGTTAAATTATATGTCCCGGTCTATTCATTTGGCATTTCCCTAATTTTTCTAGAATTTAAAGTAATGTCCACCAAAAAGACAAAAAATGCTGTGACAAGATTCAATGATGCAAAAAATGTGTTTTATTTCCATCTAATTTTTTAAATCCTATTAATGTCAAATGGAAATCATATAAAGATTAGGGAAAAATGGCATTTTTGTACAATAATAAAAGAGATGTATTTTTTAAAGCCACATTCTATTAACAGGTGGAACCCGGACAGTCCACCGAAGTGGACTTTCAGTTACATTTGTGGTGATAAACAAAACAAATATTACATTTATAGAAAATACGATATAGTATAGTCTAGTACGTTTCCTGTACTTTATAGTTATGATGTAAATTAAATGCAATTATTAAAAATGTCTTATATATTACAAATGGACATGTTTTTTTAGGGTTATGACAATGACCCAAACATAATTTTCTGGTTAGCTCTATTGTTTCAAGTATTAATTACGAGTGCATAATTTCAGCTTCATACGTTGGATATGAATACAGCATCTTTTGACTGGCTCATAACGGCAAGATCAAATGAAGACTTCAAACAAATCAACGAAATATTGAACTCGACTTCTATACGTTTCGACGAAAATATTGTTGTGTCTTACCCCAACGTAAATCAACGTCTCAACGTCCGAGCACTTCGTATTTGCGACGGCAACTTTCTGTACAAAACATCGATTAAATCTACAGTTCAGAGACGGAATAACTTCAACAGGAAGCAATATTATTATAATAATTGCCGGTACGGGAATCGCTACGATCAGAATTGCAATAAGACGGAATACGAGAGAAACTATTACCGCACTTCAGAGAGATTCCGAAACTTAACAAGATATCAAACTTATAAAAAATCAGGCGCAATTTGGCCGTTATACCAGTCAGGCGTGCTGAGCTACAACTATTCTAGAAGTTTCGATATGGTGAACATAAGCAAGCTTTTACTATCAAGAGAGTTTAATAAGTGGGCAAGAGCCAACAATGTTAACCGGGGAATCGACGGAATGCTTCTCATTCAGTATTTTAAAGTGCGCACGAATTCAACACTGTATGCTTATTTTCTGGGTGAGTTACACACGCGAACATACAGACACGCAAACAGATACGGTACCATCGCGAACAGGGATTGTTGAGCCACTTACCTATCATTGTAACTTGGTCGTGTAATACTAATCCAATAGCTGACATCTAGTCGGTCACATCGGTCATTGAATACACGTCTCAATTGCGAACAGTGGCAAGTGGCTCAACAATCCCGGTTCGTGACTGTACATTGTAATTTTTGAGATTGTAGATACTCCAGTTTCGTTAAATAGATCGACCCAATAATTGCTTACCCACTAGTTGTGCTCGTTCCAATCTTTACAATTAATAAATGCAAGCGTTTGTTTTCAAGTTCAAGCACTAAGTAAATCTACATAAAATTAATGACCAAATATTTTCAACTTCTTCTTTGTCTCTCCCGTGGACATAAAACTCATCACTTATCGAAAACCTCTGCAAATCTATTATGTTTTTTTGTAACGCAGTTTAGTAGGTAGAACAACGTTTTAAGTATTATTATTAATGAGATCTTTTCCTACTACCATTATTGCTTGTAGACCCTTTACTTTTGTGAAGTTCACGAAAGAGACGCGAATATTTTTGTGTTTGATCCTAATTTAAGTTCCAGTCAATGTCATACATACATGAATACTAGAATACTACATACTTACTGAGAAACAGCCGGCTTGGCACGACAGGGCGCGAGGAGAGATGCGCGTGAGGTAGACTATAAATACCTGTCATGTCTAACAAGAAACGTCAGAAAGTGACAGGACATCCCGCGCGCAGACAAGTCGCACTTGTGGCTGTAAGCCTACAAGTACCAACGTCTCCTGGTTTTTTTATTGTTTAGGCAATTGGAACAGAGAGCATTCCATGTCTCGCGTGGAGCCCCCTTACCCCGTGGAAGCCCGTAACTTCCTTGGGGAAGAGCTGGTGGTGGGCCGGTGCAACTCAACAGGTGACGGGACAGCCGTTTCTGATGATGATGGCCCTTCCGCGCCTGCGCTGCTGGACGACGTCATATACTTCCTAATCTTCAAGATAAACTCCTCGTAAGTAAACCTGTCGGATTTTTACTTACATAGGTAGGTATAAATCGTTATTGTTACATGACCGTTTCGATTACACTAGACGCACAAATAACACCAGGGAATCATTGTCGTGACCCGTAAAAGAAAGGATCTTTTTTTAAATACTATGGCAATGTCAACACAGGTTATCGACGCGGTACTACAGCAAGCTTGGCTTTCGGAGCTACGAAGGGGCCTGGACAGGGCTCCTGGGGGCCCTCACCGACCAGTCCGTGGACATCGCCTTAGAACCAGTCACGGTGCTGGCTCCACGCTACCAGGACATGGACTTCATCTTCCCCATTGCTGAAACAATGTAATCATAGACATACGTACGTTAGATAAACTAGTTGGGCGACCGAGCTTTGCTCGGATTATTCAGTAAGTAAGAATTCACATCCCGGTTTTTATTTTTTTCTCGGAAAATTGCGTTTTCCCGGGAAAAACACCTATGTAGATAAACTTAAAACTCTAAACCTTGTCTAAATATAAATATTCATGAAAATCTTTAGAGCCGTTTCCGAGATAGCTGGTTGGTATATAGAAATTAATGAACATAAGAAAATGAATAAATACTTATACAAGAATTCCTCGTTTAAAGGTATAGGATAGATGGCTTCTAAACTTTCAATAAAATAAACGTATATTGGATGCCTTGTCAACCCGTAAAATTCCTTGTAACGCTCGAACGCCTTTGGACTTCTAAGTTAGGAGGAATTTTACCGTCTGGCAGTTCTATTTTTTATTGTTTGATGTGGCACACACGCACTGATTTCTGATACCTACGGTATACTACTAGCATAAATCATTCTTTTTCATTGCCTTCATAGGGCAGCCCGATATCAGTACAGTGCAGTATAATCAGTGCAGCAACATCGGACTGCCGCGCTTGCCTTGCCGGGCAATAAAAATTCCCACAGTGGTTAAATTTCCTCTGGGCTAGCAAAGAACTCCATCCCGTTATAGTCTTAAAGCGACGGTGATTAGGTGCCTGTATCCCTTCCTTACAAAATCTCATCTTTTTAACCGACTTCAAAAAAAGGAGGAGGTTCTCCACTCGATTTTTTTTTTTTGTGTGTATGTTACTCGATATCTCGGAGACCCGTGGACCGATTTTCAAAATGTTTTTTTTAATCGAAAGGGTATAACTCGAAATTGGTCCCATTGGCACGAAACCAGGATCTGATGATGGAATCTTGGAGAAATCGAGGGAACTCTTCAAATTTTATATGGAGATGTACGGCGTTTTCGGTAATTTGTTGATGAAGTCAAGATTTTACATTCCGTAAACAGAATACTTTCAAAATATTGCTTATTTGAAGTCGGTTTTTATTTGTTTAAGATTATTATTTTTCCAGGTGCAATATCTACATAAGACACCAAGAGACTTCTACCGTGAGAGACATATTCTTGGCACCGTTCAGCGCCCGCCTGCTGGCGTGCGTGCTGGCCGTGGCCGTGGTGGCCTCTGTGGCGGTGGTGCTCATCAGCAAAGTGGCGCCCGGCGTGCCCAACTCTCGGCCTTTGGAGTACACTGAGGCATTTGTGTGGACTACCGGCATACTTTGCCAACAGGGTATGGGCAAATGGTTCGACCAATAAAGGGTACAGTCACGAACAGGGATTGTTGAGCCACTTGCCACTGTTCGCTCGAAAAAGACGAAAATGGTTTTTGGCCGATATCTCGATAACGATGCATGTTACGCAAAACATATTTAGGCATAAGTTATAGAACATAAAAAAAGGTACAAAAAACTGCTTGACAGTATTATCGTATTTCGTCGGATTGCCGAGTTATTGTCAAAAAACCAATCTTAACCTTTTTTCAAGATGGCGGAAAACCCACATAGGAAATCTTGGTCGACAATTTCAAGTTAAGCTTTTTTGGGCATTCCCTACGTCATATCAAAAATTCAGCTTTCTCGGTTCATTTGTATTTCAAAATGTATATACCTAATTCCTGTACTAAGACGTGTAATCAATGGCCGATGTGACGGACTAGATGTCAGTTATTAGATTAGTATTACACGACCAAGTTACAAACATAGGTAAGTGGCTCAACAATCCCTGTTTGCGATGGTACATTTAGTAAAATTTCTTTTGGTTGCAAAGCACCGTTATATCCCATTATTAAAGGCAACAAAACTCTATTGAGTAGGTACTTCCAGTTGACCTACAATTAAGAAATTGGGCATGAAGCCTGTCGCGCAGTAGGTACATCAGAAAAAGTTATTTGTTATTCAGCTGATTTCAATTTGTTTATCATAATTGGAATACCTATTTTTTTAAAGTAGTTGTTAAGTGCGAAGCGCACCATAAGTTCATGAAAACGTTTGAAATTGGAAATCGTTTTCCACGCTAGCGCAGAAAAACCTTTTCTACACTTGCACCGTAAAGCAGATGTTCCCCGCAGACCTTAAAAGACAAGGAAAGTCCTTCCGAGCCAAGGAGGTGGAAAATACACTTACTTAGCAAATTACGTATTATTTTTGCTGTTGGTTAGCTTGACTATATATAGGGACAACAGACTTACAGCAAATTACTTATATACAGATGGAGTCGCGGACAACAACTAGTATAATGAAAGTGTTTTCCCAGTACAATAGAATCCTTACTAATATTATAAGTCAGAAAGTGAGTTTGTTTGTTTGTTTGTTTGTTTGTTCCGCTTTCACGCCGTAACTACTGAACCGATTGCTTTGAAATTTGGCAGGCATAAAGATAAAAGCCCGGATTAAATAATAGGGTACTTTTTATCCCGGAAAAATTGATGTTCCCGAGGGAAAACAAAAATATAATTTTCTTGATAGATCGATATCAATCGATGATAGATCGATATCGATCGATGATCGATCGATAGATGATAGATCGATGGCGCTGTGTTTCGTTTGAAACGAGAAGTTTTTTTATAGTTGTGCTTTATACCGCAATATAACCGAGTTCCACGCGGGCGAAGCCGCGGGCGGAAAGCTAGTCTGCTATAATTAAAGTTATTAAACGGTATTTGAATTGCTCTTTATAAATTTACTACTATATTATTGCTGTGAATCCTTTAGGTACCTACCTAACTCAATGTTTTATTCATGCTCAAATATTCCGTTCTTGTTATTAGGATTAAAGGTAGTTAAGTATGCATAAAATAACTTCTTTATCAACTCGCATATTAATATTTTTCTAACGGCTGAAATTAGAAGGTTGAGAGCAGTTTCAATACAGTTAAATGCTATCTGAGGTTAAATGCCTACATTAGCCGTAGATAACATATACCTACTGGCATTAGACATAATAGGTATAACCGCTTTTTTCCCCCGCATGGTGTCGGACTTAAGCTCGTCACAGACTACGCATATACGATAATATTTTATCTGCTTTCTATTCTTCTTTTATCCCTTTCTGTTTTGATATGTGTGTTGTGACCTTAATCTTTCAAACTGAGTAGACGTGTTTTCTGGTGCGGATTGTTTATACAATACAATATACATATTAAGTAGATATCAAAGTGCCCCTTTAATACTTTTAACTACACTTCATAGCAATTTTTATTTATTAGCATAGATAGTGTATTTGAGGATTGTTTAAAATATTGAAATACTATATAATTATACTTACTAGATTTTTAGGTGTGAAAACAGATGGAAGAGGTAAGTAGTATAGTATAATGCAAGTAGCCTGTCACCTAAAGCATACTTAATCCTACTTCATAAGTCGCCTCTTACGACATCCACGGTAGTAATGGAAATGTGTTATTCTATGCCGACATCCACACAGGAATATATCCTGTGTATCCTGTGTTTTATCCTGTTTTCTGTGTTTGTGGTTAATGAAGCTTGTTTGATGAGAGTCTTGCCACAGGCGGCACCTGGACGCCCCCAACTCCTGCTGCTAGCGTGCTGCTCATAGTCTGCCTGCTGTTCGCCGTGGTGACGTACAACGCGTACGCCGCGTTCATCACCTCGGTCCTGTCCGTCCGCGTCGCCAGTGTGGACACCGTGGCTGCCGTCCTCCACTCGCCAAATTTCAAGATCGGCTACATCAAAAACGGAGCAGATCAAGCATATCTCATGGTGATTCGATATTTCCTTAACTGTACTAACTAACTAACTAACTAATTAGCTCAGGGACCCAAAGAGGGTCTTGGCTTCCGAAACGAGAGTACGCCATCTGTCCCGATCATGCGCAGCCTCTTGCCAGTCGTCGACCTGAAGCAGTCGCAGATCTGCCTGGACGCTGTCCCCCAGCGGTACCTGGGTCGCCCGACCGGGCGGCGGCCAGTCGGTCGTCCCACGTACGCTCTCTTGACAGCACGATCCTCTCCCATTCGGAGTAGGTGGCTGAACCAGCGAAGTCTGAGTGATTTTGTTACGCCTTAACTGTACACACGTAATTAATCGTAATTCGGAAAATTATTCAAGGTTGCTATGTCAAAGATATGCCATTCGCGTGGCACGTGTTTCAAATTCTTTACTCATCAGCATCTTTTCACACGTGCCATCCACCGAATTAGACCCCACTTCTTTCTTCCTAGTCGGTTTGCGACCTTTTGACAGGATGGGGAGTCAAACGGATACACTTACGTCTTTATATCGAGATTAGTTTGACAGGTTTTGTGTTGCAGACGCGTTGATATAGCAGTGGCGCGCAGTGCGTGTCTATTCGCAGCCACTGTGGCGCGTTGTCCCGATGATGAATCACGAATTGACCAGAAACATCGAGTTAACCTCGAGATTAAGAGTGTATACATACATCCGTTTTATTTTATTGTTGTAGTTGTAAAATACTCTATGGTACTAAACTGCAGGCACTTTGAAACACAAAATTCTGTTTATGGCCAGTTGCAGCAATGATATTGATGCATCCACTCAAAAAATTCCGTCCAGGAGCATTACCTTCTTTTCTTTACATATTTTAATTATTATGATTTTGTTGCTGTACAGTCAACGAAGGATGCCCAGCTGAACGCTTTCTACATACGGGGATACTCTGACGCAGAAAACTTGGTGTCTTCAGCTGAGGAGGGACTGGCTCGCGCCGCTCGGCAAGACTATGCCTTCTTTGCAGGCCAGCGGGCCGCACGATCTACCCTCAAGTTAGTCACAAGTTCTTTACTTACTCTACTTATTGTTTGTAATATTTTAGAGAGAAGTAGCGGCACTAGTTTGCACCTACTAAAGGTTTAAGTCCAATTTAGGGGCGATGATGACGACAAGCTATGTCAACTGTTTTCTCAAATGCAAAATTATTTATTTTTAGATCGTGACCCATTTACACAAAATATAAACAGTATTGTAAACATTTGTAACCGTGTCACCGTCTTAAGCTGAATTTGAGAGGGATAAAAGGGCGTATCGTAGACGTAAAATGGGGTATAAATAATTTATTGGTTGCGATATGATTCAGTGTAGCCTACCAGTATGTCTTTGAATCCAAATCCGATATCAAGTAGATACATGTTCGTGGTTATTAGGTATATTTAGTACCTACCCGATGGCTTTTAATCCGTAACCAAAAACCATCTTTTCTAATCCGGTAGTTGATGAAGTCGTATTTTTTTATGTGAAACCAAGTACCTACTTACCTAAGTTTTTGGTGTCGTAAAATTTACCCAAGAAATTTGCGTAAAGGAAACTTTTAATTTACTCAATTTAAGGCGTTTATTATTGTTATTCAACTCCAGATCACCGATGAAAAACCATCGTGTATTATCTGCATTGAAAAATAAAATTGACCTTCAAGCTTAACGCAAGATCGGTAACAACGGCGAGTACTTAGGTACTGTATTTTAAACTGAATTGAAGGATAATCTTAACATTCTCTTCCATAATCGTAGGCGTGGTAATCCCTGCCTGTTTTTAAATTTATGTTTAAACCACGATCTTTGTTGCACCCGAATTCTTCCGATTACTTCGACTATTTTTTCTCCACAGTTCTTTTGAATTCACTGTGACGACGCATGCCACATATCACTTTTTCACTTCTCATGCTCTTAAAGTGATTCTTTAGTCCCTATATAGCGGGCCTAAAACTCCTTTTTAAGCTCTAGGGGCTAA
>BHDV01065319.1:0-18618 GCA_005406045.1 Adoxophyes honmai | reverse complement strand
AAAAAAAAAAAAAAAAAAAAAAAAAAAATTAGGTCGAATTGAGAACCTTCTCCTTTTTGAAGTCGGTTAAAAATACCTGATATTTGGTCAACATTCTGCGATCTGTAGGTATCTCAAGAACCGAGAAATTTTCTCAGATTATGTGTTGGAATCGTCACTACAACAAGAAAATTCCAACACATAATCTGAGAAAATTTCTCGGTTCTTGAGATACCTACAGATCGCAGAATGTTGACCAAATATCAGGTATTTACTAAAAACAAAATAACAACAATAATAACAATAGTTGGCTCCCACACAACAAACCTGTTTTTCACGATTTTTTTAACGCGTCATAAACCGCAATTTACCTTTGATTTACATACATAATGGTACGGAACCCTTTGCGCGCGAGTCCAACTCGCATTTGACCGGTTTTTTACAACAACGCCATATTGTAAATCTCATCACTACTTTAAACAATCGCCCACAATTAATAATGTACTAGTGTCAACAACGTTTCGCAAGCAAACATCGACAGATAATTAACTTTTTGGAGTAATTTGTATACGACTTTATTAAAAAAGGTTTCGAATTTGTTTACGTCAGATTTTTTTTTTAGAACTCTACCATTTTTACCATTTATGTACAAAAAAAAGAAACACTAAAAATGTTTTGTCTTTTCCCTTTGCCTTTGATTTTTTTTTAATTCTTCACAAATAATTAAACATGGCCACTCAACATTTTATTTTTACAAATAACATGTAGAGTGGATTCTGCAATCGATGATAGTTGGCAAGTTTGTGATAAATGTATAGATGGTTCAACTCAGTTGTGCGCGTGGTGCTATGTGTGCATCATCATCACCCTATATACGTGCCACTGCAGGGCACAGGCCTCCTCTCAGTATGAGAGGGCTTGGGCTATGTGTGCGTGCGCTTGTAAATACCCAGATTCCATTTGTATAGCGCTCGTCACGTCACTGCCACTGCAAACAAATTGTCACTCCGAAATTCATAATTTCTTCACGTGGTTCGAGTATTGAGTAGCAAAGCTGAACTTATCCGAGTTGGCATTTAAATACTTAGATACCGAATACTGAGATTTGAGGTCCTCAAAAATCAAACCTCTAATGCATACATACATACATATTCTCACGCCTGTATTCCCAAGAGGGGTAGGCAGAGCACATGAATTCAAAAATCCAGTGCCACGTTTAGCATTTTCAGGGTAATCAGATGGTTAAACGTGATATTGCAGTGACAGGTTGCTAGCTCATCGCCCACAATACACTAACCCTTTCCCAGAGTCGACTCTTACGACACCCACGGGAAGAAAGGGGGAGGTGCTATTCTAACCCGGCACCACACGGGGGAATCAAACCTCTAATGGTCGGTCCCAATATCCAATCTACAGATAAGATAGGAGTATATGGGCGTCATGTAATTTTCTTCCTTTGTGATGTCAGGTTAGAATTACACCTCTCCGTTTCATCTGTGGGTGGCGTACGAAGAAAATAGGTTTAGGTAGGTATGCATTAGGTGACGACGCCCTAGTAACCTGTTACTACCTTACTACTAATACCTCTATTATTTGATTTTAACCTAAAATTATGCTAGAAGTGGCTGCGAAGTATGTAGCAGTAATGTTTTGTCTATGTCACGTTTCGTGTGCTCTTACTTCTCTATTGGGAAGACAGGCGTGATTGTCTGAATGTCATTTTTCCTTTCTCTAATGAGCTAAATCGTCGATAGATTGAATATTGGGACGTTCCGTAAATATTCTACAGTTCAAATTACCTGCACTTTGTTGCTTTGAAACCAAAAAGCTTTAATGCTCTCGATGATTAAAAAGTATGGTTTGAATTGACATTGCTTTTCATCTCAAATATAATCTAGTTAATAATCCAAAGTGTTTATTTCAGGTATAGGTGAGTACTTGTGGAAAAATCGAAAGCAATTTCATGGATTTCTAATCCGAAGCACTCGCTGTATATTGGACTTGATAAGATTACACTAAAAGCTATAATACGTTAAAAATGTGAGTGATGTGTAAAATGTTGTCAGTTAGTAAGTTTATTGGCTTTTCCGAGAGGATAGATAAGGCTTTTCCGGGAAGATAGATAAGATTTTTCCGGGAGGGTTAAACCGACCTCATTTCCGTTAATATCACGTATAGGTACTTGCCGGAAGGATACGTTACTGTTAAAAAGAAACTTGCACTTGTTGGGTAGAAAATATCGGATTAGAAGTTTTATATCTACCTATAAAATAGAATATTGGTAGTATGTAGAAACATACCTACTTTTTGTTAGATTCTATTTTGTTTTTGTTTTCTAGTTTCTCTAAACGCACCCTGATCATATCTCATAGCACACTATCTTACTATAAATAGAACACGTTATAGGTAAAAAACTTAAGTAAGTCACCTGTTGTAAGTATGTGTTGTGTACAGTTTGCAATGAACGACGCAAAAAATCCGAAAACAATTACTTAAAATTGAGATCTATTTTTACCGTATTAAGGCAGTCATGTCAATCATAAGTGGACAGGAATAATCAAACTTGAAAGATAAGCAAATAATGAGTATGCAAACCATACGACATATTTCAAATTTTGAAAGAAGAATGTCTCTTCGTACACGTTACTCACACATACGTCAGGTGACTTAGCTAAGTTTTTCACCTATACTTACTGGTTCTACAAGCTGGAACGAAACAACGTTGTTGGTTCAAATTAGTTAATCAACGGAAATTATGCCAAAACGTGCGATTCATTTTACCAAAATATAGGCCCGGAGGAAAAATACTCGTATGTGGCACGATTTATTACCGACACACGTATTTTATTTAGCAAAGATATCATGTGAATTCGTTTCACATTTGCAATAAAATAAGTACTTACTAAATATAGGTACTTAATTATATTGTTATGACTTATCAGTGATCGTACTTTTCCAGAAGTCTTGGTTGTCGACGTGTGTAATATGATTGTTGTTTAAATTTAGATATGTGTAATATTATGTATTGAACATGAAACACTATTCATTTTTACTTAATCCGTACCAATATATAAATGTGAAAGTGTGTTTGTTTGTTTGTTTGTCCGTCTTTCACGGCTAAACGGAGCGATGGATTGACGTCATTTTTTAGGAAGGTAAAGATAGTTTAGGGCATGGAGAGTGACATAGGCTACTTTTTGTCTCTTCAAAACCCCCCATTTTCCGAAAATGAGGGGTGGAAGTTTTCAATGTAGAAAGCTATAAATTGGTATGTGTGCTATCTCTTCTGTGATACCCCGAATTTAACGCGAGCGGAGCCGCGGGCAAAAGCTAGTCTGTTTATAAATTGTGTGTGACATTTATTACTAGGTATTTAAAATTACCCAAAATATAAATAAACCCTATCTATTGAATTAACTTTTCATTTCATTCAGCAAATTCGGTTAGGTTTTACATATTCTAAGAATATGTTCTGTATTTCCGATTTGTTTAATACGCTTACTTTGTTATTATTTTTGATTTTTGGTTCAAACGGTTTAAATATTGGGTTTCACTGAAAACCTTAGCACAGCCTCAGAAATACTGAAAAAAGCACGATCACTGATTATGACATAGGTTTAATGTTCACAATTGATTTATACGTGACAAATCCATGTACAGAAGGTTGTTGTGGATATAAACCATACAAAATAATCTCAGTGATATTATGGTAGCGGTCGTGGAACCATCAATGTTAACTTTGAACCTTTAGACTTTGTTGCGAATAGTAAGTAGTTTAGCAATGACATGAAAATAGTAAGTAGTTTGGTTACGATGTGAAATGTTGGAGAGTAAAATGTAGGAAAATAAAGTTTTTATTGTTTTATTACTTCTTCCATCGCAAAACCCTGTCCGTTAGAATCATATTCGTGCACATTTTCACTGAAACTTGAAACCGTGTTAAAAGCCTGATTTTATCTTTTATTAAATCACATAAGTTTGAGCCAATACAACTTCCAACTTGTCTCTCTGAACTTTTGGCCCCCAGGCATAACATCTGCCTGGAGAGAAATCTCTGTAAGGGAGTTTTCCCCACAAATTTATTGATTTTCATTATGGTGACGCCGCTGCAGAGGAGCCAGCGACTGTAACGCAAAATCAATTTTGCTGAATTTTGGTATAAACGTATAAAAACGTATTATCTAACTTAAGAAAAGACAACAGGCAACTTGGAAGTATTAATCCTGCGCGGACGTAGTCGCGGGCAGAAGCTATCTAATCTACAATGTATGCTTACTAATATTATAAATGCGAAAGTAACTCTGTCTGTCTGTCGAACTTTCACGCGAGGACTCTTGAACCTATTTAAATGAAATTCAGTACACAGATAGACTAGCTAGAGCCTGAAAAAAGACTTGGGCTATTTTTAAATTTAAATGGGGGTTAAAAGCGGGGATAAAGATGCTACATAGTCACTGTTCCACGCGGACGGAGTCGCGGTCCCAGCTAGTTCTTATATATGAAATAAAACATCGGTTATTTTATGGATATTATTTTATTTTTTATTGTAAAATTAAAAAAAAGGTAAGTTAATTATAAACTCTATGTTCGATGTATCGGACGCCTATAACGTCTAATTCGTTTGCGTAGGTACTTACTAGTAAGTACCTATTGTACATACATATATGCTTACTAGCAAGTTAAGATGAATTTAATCTAAATTCAAATTATTACCTTAATAAAATCAATCACAATTAAAACTTTAGACTGTTCATTTGTTCTGCACTTTTGAAGTACCTACTTACGTATTTATTTTTTTAAGAAGCACACTAGCTATGAACTTTTAATCGATGTCTGTGAGGATGGCGGTTACAGTGCAGTACTTAGTTATAACCTGTATTAGTCCGAGAGCTGGCAGGAATTTTTGAGCAGGCATTTGAGGCAAGTTGAAACCTTGTCCTATACCTCTCCTATTATACCCCAACAAGGAACTGCAGACCTGGCTGGTGATTAGTGGGGCTAAATCAACCCCTGAATTTTTAAAAATATTTGACCGTGAATTAGACCGTGTCGTGACTGAATAAAATAATCGTGTGAGCCCTTGTGACCTCTGAACTACAACTTAGGGCCCTGACATGCAAGCTGGATCCGCCCTCGTCGCGAGTGGCGGGTAAAGTTGAGACCACACCAATGCTTAAAAACGGTGATAGTATGGAATCGCAGTGACGCATCGTATCCGGACCGTTTTTGAAGCAAGCATTCCACACTGCTGCTTAAAAACTGTCAACGCACGGAATGTGTTCGTGCTATTCCGTACCGTCACCATTTTTAAGCATTGGTGTGGGGAGCGTGCGTCAAAAACAATGCGCATACGATGCATCACTGCGATTACGCACCGTCACTTATTTTTAACCATTGGTGTGGTCGCAACTTCAAGCTTATGCGCTCCGTTACATCCAACAAGAGCACCTCGTATTATCATCTACTCTCTCTTAAGGAAATGGTTTTCCTCAAGCACTTGTTGCTCCGCAGCCTCGGACACGCAGACGTTGAGGGGTCGTTTGGTCGACGCCGCGTTGGCGAGCGCTTTCTGCATCGTGGCTTGCTCCACTGTGTGCAAGTCCGTAGCCAGGCCCAGAGCTGCCCAAACACGAATGAAGGCGGAAGAACAACCGCAATCTGAAACAAACATGTACCTACAGTCATCGCCATTTACATTGAGGTTAGCTAAATCGAAATGTGACATTTTAGGTCCAGTAGGTAGCTACTAATCAAATAAAGAACTTGAAAGCTTTTAGTGCTCTGTTTCATTCGGAATACGGTAAGTAAATTATCATATGGCCGAAACATTTATGTATAACATAGGGACTAGACTGAAACGATAACCAATTTTGCGAGACTTTGATTTTACGTTGTTGAAATAGAATCCATTTGAGGTTATAGAGATAAAAGCAGGCGAAAACTTACGCAGGTTAAAAGAATAAAAGTGAAAAACTAACCAATGAAAGTTGGTATTTAGTTCTAAGGATATGAAATGATTTATTTCGACGTGTAGTTATCATCCCTAATAATATCGTGTTGTTAAGTTACAAACTTTTGAAAAATAAACAGTAAAATTTTATAGTTCTGCATTTCGTTGTTGAAAATTGAGTTATGAAATTGTTGAACCTTAATTAACTCTTGTTGCCGACCATCTCATACTCCATAGGTCTTTGACTCCGATCGGCGTCAGTGGCATAGAATGTGTTAATCCTTACCGTACGTGCCGTACTCGCCGGACTTGTAGTCATTCGGGATCAGGTAGTGGTAGTGAGGCCAGAAGGTTCTCGACAACACGAACACAGAATTGGAATCCGAGGGGTATCTGAAAATATCATGAATATTTTAAACATAATGGCGGCTGTACACACTCGTCGAGACACCCCGAGACAGGCCGAGCGCGGGTGTGTACAGGGCGCTCTCGTCTCGTCTCGCTCTCTCGTTCTCATATCGGTCGCTCTCGGCGGCGCGGCGTGTCGCGAGGCTCTCGGCGAGAGGCTCTCGACGAGTGTATACAGCCGCCATAAAACTACCGTGAGTCTTGTGAGCTTGACATGTTTAAGGGCCAATCCGTGATCCATCATCATTAAAAAAAACCGGCCAAGTGCGAGTCGGACTCCCGCACTGAGGGTTCCGTACAAACAGATTACAACGCCATCTAGTGACAGATTTTCGAACTAATGATAAATTTTAATTTTATTTATTAAAAAAAAACTACTTGGTAGATTTTGTTCAAACCAATTTTCGTTGATAGTTTTTATGGTAATGTACATCATATATATTTTTTAGATTTATCACTCTTATATTTTAGAAGTTAGAGGGGGGGGGACACAACTTTTTCAACTTTGGAAGCGTCTGTCGCGCAAACTATTCACTTTAGAAAAGTATGATGTTAGAAACCTCAATATCATTTTTGAAGAGCTATCCATAGATACCCCACACATATGGGTTTGATAAAAAAAAATTTTTGAGTTTCAGTTCCATGTATGGGGAACCCTAAAAAAATATTGTTTTTTTTTAAATTTTGTATCATAATTTTAATGCGGTTCACAGAACACATCTACTCACCAAGTTTTATTAGCATAGCTCTCATAGTTTCGGAAAAAAGTGGCTGTGACATACGGACAGACGGACGGACGGACAGACGGACAGACATGACGAATCTATAACGGTTCCGTTTTTTGCCATTTGGCTACGGAACCCTAAAAACATCCAAAAAAAAACGTGAGTAGATCCGTTTCTTTCACTATATCATGAATAGCTAATCTATGTGGTTGCGGGATAGAATAACACCTCTCCATTTCTTCCGTGGATGTCGTAAGAGGCGACTAAGGAAATAGGTTAAGGTAAATTTTAGGGCGCTTTTACAAGAGGCGACTTAGGGAAAGGGTTAGTGTATTGTAGACGATGGGCTAGCAACCTGTCACTAGTCACTACAATATCACGTTTTGCCACCTGATTAGGTACCCTGAAATTGCTAAACGTGGCACTGGATTTTCGAATTCATGTGCTCCGCCTACCCCTCTTGGGAATACGGGCGTGACGATGTGTGCGTGTGTGTATATTTTAGGCGACAGGCTAGCAACCTGTCACTATTATACCTATCAATTCATAACAAAAAAAAATACTAGAAGTGTACCTACACAAAACGTGAAATAGTTTGTCTATTTAGCGTTGTGTGCTCTGCTTATCCTAACCCATTTGGGAATACAGGCGTGATGTAAGTACATATGTAAATATCTCGTGCTGAGGCTTTCACAAAAACGGATCACGGGTGACAATAACCCGGAAAATGATACGTTGGTATGTTGGTAACTAAATCCCTGGGCGATCAAGTTACTGTCGCTTTGTTCGGGATTTGCGACACATTGAGATAGTTTGCAAAATTACTAATTTGTGTTTCCGAGGAAAGTTTTATTTGACGCGAAAGGTACCCTTACTTCATACTATAGTATACTATTACCTAATTTAAATATTTTACATAAATACATCACGCTTGCATTCCCAATTGGGGCAGACCGAGCACAAGAAAGTCTAGTAGTTGGTACATAGAAAAACCATAACTATATCTGGTATCATTGCCACTTCTATACCTATCTTATCGGTTTAGGTAGTTAAAACAATATAAACAATCTTGACATGTCTTTTTGTTGAAATACACAGTCTAAAAATGAAAATCGTTACACTAGACAATTCAATTATGAAAGTAAATGATTTTGTCATACCTAAATTGTAAAATTAAAAGATTTCGATTTATAAAGTGTACGTTTAAATAAAAAGACACGTCAAGATTGTTTACATTGTTTTAACTACCTAAACCGATAAGGTATAGCATAATTTTTAGGTTTTATCTTAGAGGCTTGATAGTGATAGGTTGCCAGCTTATTGCCTAAAATATAAATCAACTTATTTCCTTAGTCGCCTATTACGTCATCCACGGAAGAAATAGAAAGGTGTTAGGTATTCTAAACACGACATCACACGGCAAAAATATGTATAATCTTGTACCTATTTAATTTGGACCTATTTAATCTGGACAATTTTCTGTAAAAATGGAAGAATATTCTAATACTGTTGTTTAGTCATCTATTAGAGAAACAGGAACACTTAACAAATAGTCAGAAAAGATATCCAAATCTGCAGCCCATTCATATAAAATCTAGCCAGATGAATGATGCGGTTGAAACGCTCGAATATACGCCCAATCACTTTCCTGGCCGACCGTACAGCCAGCGACAGTCAGCGTCAAATATTATGTCGAACTCTCGTACGAAATTCGCATAGCGATCACAGTGACAGAGTACTAAAGAGAGACTCACTTTTCACCTGGCCGGAGTCCCCAGACACAGATGGCGCTCTCGACGAGCCACGCGGCGTGCAGCACGGCTCCGTAGCGCAGGAAACCGATCACGAAGAGCGCGCTCAGCACGGAGTCGCCCCAGTACTCCAGGGGCGCGTTCATGGGCAGCAGGAGAAACAACACGCCGTACAGCAACCAGTAGAACCTGAACGTACATAAACATCATACATACATACATACGTACAGTCACCAACACCAATATCTGATACGGCTGCAAAAGTATCTGACACGACTCTATTACAGGGACAGAAGAACGTATCAGATATTTTTGCGCTCTCCGTCGTAACAGATATTAATGCTGCTGACTGTACAATCACGCCTATTCCCTAATGGGGTATGCTGAGGACACAAAACGTGACGTAGACAAAACGTAGGGCACGTTAATACGAGGTCTATAATTAGCATCGTGTGTCGTAGCTATCGCGCCCTAAGGTGCCGTGGTCTATGGTGACACACTCAGCTTGCCATCAGGAGTTCTATAATAAACAAATTTAAAGTACGGAGTACACTAGGTCTAATTCTTGGTAAATTTCGACGATTTAAATTAATCCACCAAGACAAAGTCAAGAAAATATGGTGAGACTGCTTGAAACAAGGTGATTATTCCAGTCCAACGCTTAGTCGGTCTTATTGGATAGCAATTTTGGGGAAGAATAGAACGTTATATTATGGTTATATTCATACACCGGTTTCGCGGGGGCAAAAATGTACCAGTCCTAGTGATTAATTAAACATCGACTAAGTTTATCGACATTGATAAAAATATTTTTTAACCATTATTGTTAATCATAGTTTTTGACGTGTGGTATCGGGATAGCATAACACCTCTCCATTTCTTCCGTGAATGTCGTAAAAGGCGACTAAGGATATAAGTTTAGGTATGCTTTAGGCGACAGGCTAGCAACCTGTCACTATTTTACCTCTTCTATCTTTGCAAACCTTAAACTATGCTAGAAGTGGCTGCGAAGCGTGATATAGTCATAGTAATGGTTTTGTCTATGTCACGTTTCGTGTGCTCTTCCTACCCCATTTGGGAACACAGGCGTGATTGTATGTATGTATGTATGTATTATCATTACTGAATACGTTTAACTATGTGCAAACCTTTTGATTATATTATTATGGAATTTTTATTAACTATTAAACAAGTTAATTCCTCAAAAAGTTTATTTCTGTGTATGTAGTTTTCATCTTATTCAAATTATTGAAATTACACAATGGTTATAAGTCATTTTTATCGATATCAACTAATAAAATTAGTTAAATGTGTCCTCGCACTATTAAACGTCAGTACAGATTTGCCCCCGCGAAACCGATGTATGGTTATATTAGATTAAGTTAGGCCTTCACAAAGTAGGGTAGTGGAACCAAAAGTTGAACGATTAAGCGACTACAACTTTTTGAACTTTTTTTTCGCAGTGTTGTAAGTCATGTATGACAGTGATTTTTTTTTGCAACACTAAACACATACTCGACTTTGCATTTCACTACTTAAAACCTATGTACATACATATATACATATTCTCACGCCCATATTCCTATGAGGGGTAGGCAGAGCACATGAATTCAAAAATCCAGTGCCACATTTAGCAAATTCAGGGTAACCAGATAGTTAAACGTCATATTGCGGTGACAGGTTGCTAGCCTATCGCCCACAATACACTAACCCTTTCCCAGAGTCGACTCTTACGACACCCACGGGAAGAAAGGGGGAGGTGCTATTCTAACCCGGCACCACACGGGTAAAACCTATGTATTACATACAAACGAATAAATTAAAAATATTTTTGCGCAGCTTAGGCAAAATGCCCTAAAGTTGAACGATGTGCCCTATTTATGAACGAATTGACCCAAAAGATGAACTAGTATATTGATAGTAAAGTAATAGGAAATATGAATGTATATGAAGCGTTTCGTGTGCTCAGCCATCTCCATTTAAGAATACAGGTGTTATGTATGTAATAGTATGTATGTATGTTAAATGTTTTAACTTATTTTTCAAAAATAATTATTGGAATATTACCTTGATAAAAATGTTCATATGGATACCCTGCCCCAAACGTGAACGACAAAATTTTAGTAGTTCAAGTTATGGTAAAGAAATCTATAAGATAAACCAATTTAATTAGTTCAATGTTCATCTATTGAAATAGAAACCAAAAGTTGAACTAGTAAAATTACTAGTTCAACTTTTGGTTGTGAAATAATAGTTGAACAGTCGCGATTCCCATACAACAAAAATATCGAATTTCTTTGCCATAACATCAAAATACTTTGTTCAACTTTTGGTTAAAAAATCTACGACAATTATACAATTAATTTGAGCTATAATCGGCGAGTCTATCTTTTTCGTGTGATTTTATAAACGCATTTGTAAAAATACCACTTTGCCCGATAGTTGAACGCCGTTCAACTATTAGCTCATACCTCTGATTTTGGAACCATTACTTGAACAGCAAATTACTCGTTAAATAATACAAAAAAACATTTTGTTTATTTACAATAATATTAAAGATATAGTCGAGAATACATACCAAGCATAAATATGTTAATCAATGCATTATTCAATTTGATATGCAATTAAAAGCTTAAAATGTGAGGCTCTTTTTTTAATAAGGATTCCATACAACTGGCACTTTTGACCGGAATCCGAGACGCGAAGATCGCTCACGTTCACGTCCGTGATGTAACTTTTCTTGAATTATGTTTTTCACCTCGGCAAAGTGTTGCTGCATTATGAAAAAATATTTTTAGGCGTATAAAATGTGCCACTATTTAATTAAGGCCAAACGTTCAACTTCTGGGGGGTGTTCATCTTTTGGTTCCACTACCCTACCTAGAATTTAATTCCACGAATCAGATATACTTACTGTTATGTAAGATGTATTTAATTCGTACTTGATATGGAATATTTACACGTCAAGATTGAGCTGAGAACTTTCATGTTTCCTATATTAGATTTATTCACTGATTTAATAACGTTACTGAGACAGTTCTGACAGGCACTGAGAGAGCTTGTTACGTTGGTACAATACAGCGTGTACCGGATAAGTTTAGTTAATTTATACAAGGCCGATTAATCAAGCAAAAATTTAGTTTACTCTTGTAACAAGCCACTCTTACCCATTTTCATATGGAAAATTGATTTATTTTTAGTAAAGAGTGACTTTGTTTAGAAAGTAAATTTTATTTATCGTTTAGTTTAATTGGCTCTCAGTTTAATAGGAATATAATTCTTCGTTTAGTGAGAGCAGATACTTTAAAGGCGCGAAAACATTGAACACTGATGTTTATTTGTAATATTTGTTGTGTTTTGTCTCATGTTCTGAATGGGAAAAGAAGGAGAAAACACTAGTAGACGACAGGGATGTCGACTGGGTTAAAAATGTATCATTCTAATTAGTCCGTTAGTGAGATTACGAAAAAAGTTGAGACACGTGTTTTTTTGTATATCAAATAATTAATCATCGACACAGGTATAAATAGATCATCAAACTTCCGGAGTGGGGGCTTGTGACGTCACGACACGACATAGTAAAAATTGTACCACGTAGTGACGTTACTTGAAAGTTCTAAGAGCTGTATTTTCGACATTTTTTGTTTTTAAAATAAAATAAAAAGTACGTCTTTAATACCTTTTGGTAATCTATCTGACTAAATAGTTTTTTAATCATCTACCCAATAACGCTAAAAAAATATTATGCGTTTACATCTCGATCTTTGACCATGTTAAGAGGATAGGAGTCGCACCACTTCTCCATACAAACGTAGTCCCCTGTTTTCTCCGTGAATAATGACATTAGAGCAAATTTTTTTTTATATTATATTTGTATCTGTTGCTATGCCCCTACGATTTGCTTTTATCGATATTCTAAATAAATAAAAAAATTTGAAAATCGATAAAAGCAAATCGTAGGGGCATAGCCACAACAGATACAAATTTAATGAAAATAAAAATTGTGGAGAAAAAATAATGGAGAAGTGGCGCGACTCCTATCCTCTTAACTAACTTCAAATACTCACTTTTTCTGAAACATTACAACTGCATCGGCTTCTAAGTCTGACATGTCAATGGAATCCTTGATTTTCTCCTGCTGGGGGCTCAGCTTCCGCAGCCGGCTCAGGATATGGGCGTGCAGAAAACCTTTTCTGTGGTCGTAGGGGTCATCGTCAGTGTCGAATGTTGCGTGGTGCAGCCTGTGGTACTGCACCCACTCATATATTGATCCCTAAAAATAAGATTGATCGTTAATGACTATCTCCTATATAACCTCAAGACACTTATTTTTACCCTTTGGGTGTCTCCGCCTAATAATTAACTAACGGTAATCACTTGTGACTCAAATCCTAAAGCTAAAGCGCGAAGTAAAATAAAGCGTCATCTTTACATGTCCATATGAAATTTTAAGTCGGTTAACCGTTGGAAGCGAGTCAAAGTACCTATGTTTGTAAGGGCCGGCGCTCACTGCCGGCATGGCAGAGGACGGCACGGCAAATCGTGCCGCGGCATCCAAAAATATAACCCGTGAAATGCTTCGGCCCGCTGTGGCATGCCGCGGCCTTTCTCAAATCAGTAACAAAATCCTTTGCCACGCCGTGCCATGCCGGCAGTCAGCGCCGGCCCTTAGATTTCAGTTTAGCAAAGTATATTATATTACATAGAACGGTAACCGAACTAAGTTACAAGCGAGTAAAGAGCTTCTTACAATAACTTTTAAATTGGGTTAGGATCATTAGCCCCTAATTATCCGTTCACATAATGGGGCCATCCATAAAGTACATATATTTCCGTTAAACGGAAATATGAACTGAGCTTCGATTCCGTATGAATCGTATCTTTAATTGAAATGTTTGCTCATCTGGAAGTAATTCGTCGAAATGGAATCCTGCCTTTATAAACGCTTTAAGATCGTATCTATGAGTGGATCGAGTGTGTACTTATCGGTCGTACTCGCTTAATTAAAATTAGAATGAGTACAATTCGATTTCGATTCTGTTTTGTAAGTAGGTACGTATTAATTTTGTGTCTCCCTCGAGATCCCTAACATCGTTTGTCCTAAAATCATTTGGCCGAACTGTTTATCGCACGGTATTGCCCATTCATTAGGATGATCAATTGAATTAAGAATCGTTTTACATTTTACATACCGTAATGATTGTCCTAAAACTCAATTCCCGGAATCATGTTTACTATTAATGTACCTAATGTTACAAAATTAGGAATAATAATTATTACGATTGTCGATCATTAGGCTTACTGATAATTATGATACATGACTGTTATGGCACATAATGTTAGGATGATTAATTAATATGGCATATGGGTGCTAGGCTGTGCTAGGACAAATTATCATTATGACATACCTAAAACGTTAGGGAATGTAAAAATGGTTAAAAAAACGTTAGGGATCCAGATATAGATCCATTAATTTTACTGTTACAAAGGCGCCATACAAAAGGAGATACCGAATATACCGATGAATCGACGTCCTCTATTTTTTGAAATCGGATATTTTTCGTACATAACTGATACAAAATTTTCCAATGGAAAATCGTCTGTACAGTCGAGTAACTTAATAATACCTGTGCCTTTGCTTGTGTCACTCTGAAGTTTTTCACAAAAACTGTCAGGATATCGCCTACCTACTTACAGTACTTACCAAGGCAATAATTGTGAAACTCATTGTGAATAGTTTCATAGGGGCACAGGCATTAAATTACTAGTGTCCCGTTTATAAATATCTGTGGCCAAATCAGCACCTCTTTTTGTTAGTTATCTTTATCTACTCCAGTTGTGCCCATTTATAGGTACTTAAGTACATCCAGATTGTGATCCGGTTTCTGTTAAGAAGTGATTTGATAGTGAGGAGATCATTGTTTAAAGGTAGCATTCTTCCATTGGTAATACCTACTTGTCCGGCTAAGGTTTGGAACACCATGAGCGCGACCCGCAGCCCAGTGCTCGCTTTGTACGCGCGGTGTGCCCACAGCCTGTGCGCACCCGTCGTCACGCCCAGGATACCGAACGAAGTCAGGGAGATTACTGGCGACAAATAATATTGAACGTCTTATGTTAAAAAAACAAGTAAGGTATTTTTTAAACATAAAATTACCGCGAGACTCACAGTGACAAAACGGATACACATCTATTTTGAAATCAGTTCGACTGTTTCGAGCCAATTCGTGACCACGCGCGTCGAACGTCGAACAACAGACAAAAATAATCGAACTGATTTTGATAGACATCCATTTTAGTGTATCCTTTTTTTTTTTTTGTTTGGGCTGGGAAATGCATTTACGCACTCTACACGGAATTGTTGTCGCCATGGTAAGATTCATGACGGCAACAATTCCGTGGATGTACGGGACTCGCCTCCCCGAAGGAAGGAATACCCGTTAAAACCCAGCACTCCCCCCCGACCGTTAATGCGGGGTGCCACGGGATCGCCATAGGCATGCTACCGCGACACCCGCCGGTTAGCCATTTCTGGCCCCTCACTGCTTTTAAGGAGTGTGCTCTCCATCCCCAGGTCCTTTTTATGAAAGGGGTCAGGTCCCCTCCTCAACGCTCCTTCTTAATCAAGAAGGAGTCGTGAGCATAAGGCTGTTTCGTTTTATAACGAGGAGGCAGCCTCTCCTCGTGCCCTCACGGAAATGATGCGCCCTAAAAAGGGCGCATCCCCACCCCGGTGCGCCCTGAAAAGGGCGCTTCCCCTACCCCGCCTGGCCTAACCTCACGGCTTTCGGCGGGGGTGTCGCTTTTGGTCTGGCCCATCACCCCGAGCCAACCCGGTATGTGTGACCCTGTCCGGTATAGCCCCGGGGATCATTTGGGCACGCAAGCCCCCCCCACCACAACAAGGTGGCGACACAGTTGGGGGGGATTTTAGTGTATCCTAATTCGAAGTATGTTTTATTTTAATGAAGTAAAATGATATAATTTAACATCACACGATAATGCATACGATTCCTGTTAATCTGAATTGCTCTGTGCTGATTATACCTCTCGCACGGGGAACTTATTATAATAATAACTAATACTAACCACTCTACTAGTCTAATCACTTTAATGCCATCCTTTGGGAGTTTAATTTCATTTAGAATAATTGGAATTAATAAAAGACGAGTTAAAATTGCCTCTGAAGCTTTCGACTACAGTAACTGACAAGTATCTCTTATACCAGGGGTTCCCAAACTGGGCGCCGCAGAAGGTATTGAGGGGCGCCGCGGTGAGTCGATTATTTATCACTATCCGAAACCATTTTCATATTTTTACACATACATATATTTTCATTTTTATTCCTTTCAACCTAAATACTACCATTAAGTATTTGAGACTATTTGTTCTGTATCTTTTTTTAAAATAGTTACACAGAGTAGGGCGCCGTGACAGAATTCAAAACTCGTGGGTGCGCCGCGGGCTGAAAAAGATTGGGCACCCCTGTCTTATAAGACAAATACTAAACAGTATAAATACTGTTTTAAACTTTCGTGATTCTCACACATAATTTATGGTTACGCGGGACTTAATCACGGCATTTTTTAGGTAATAGGGTGACGGACGGTGGACAATATTAGTGAAACGCGGGTAGTTCGGGGAGCTGTTACTGATGAAAATCAAGTAAGGGTAGTTCGAAGGACCCGGGCTGCCAAACAAGCGTCGAGCTCCGCTTTAGTCAACTTGTGACCACGGTCGCTGTAACGCGGCCGAAACGTCGAGAGGTAATTAAAAAATACCGTCCTACGTTAACATAATCCGTGTGGTGCCGGGTTAGAATAGCACCTCCCCCTTTTCTTCCCGTGGGTATCGTAGGAGTCGTCTCTGGGAAAGGGTTAGCGTATTGTGGGCGATGGGCTAGCAACCTGTCACTGCAATATTACGTTTAACCATCTGGTTACCCTGAAATTGCTAAACGTGGTACTGGATTTTTGAATTCACGTGCTCTGCCTACCCCATTTGGGAATACAGGCGTAAGAATATGTATGTATGTATATATGTTAACATAAATAAGTATCTCTTATTTAGAATCTGAATGGAGTTAAATTTTTAAGACTTCTTTTTAATCCTCGTACCTACTTATCCGAAAGAAAGAAGTTTCTTTGTTGTAGTTAAGGTCCCAAATGGACGAACCGATGAGATTACTGAGTTTTGAACGCGTATCTTATACTTTAAAATAAAGTATAATTTAATTTGTATTGGCTTGGCTAGGAGTTTTACAAAAACTGTCAGTACAAATCCGACTCACAGACTGGCTGCTTTTTTCAGTTTTTTAAAACTACTGAAATTTTTACTTTAGCCTTGTGTTTTGAACTATATTTTCTACCCGATGAAGCACGCCCTAATAATTGTCAGCTAGCTGCATTATAATATCCCATTCGAATGATTGAAAGCCCACATTATTAGCCACTAGCGAATCTATCGTCTGTGTAGAATATTATCAAAATAATACCTCTATTTACTGGGAAACCTACTTAAGAAAATTGCATTGTAACTATGTTACGAATACGATTTTATCCGCGTAAAATAGAGTAAATTGAATAAGAATGAGCAGGCAATAAGAGCGTTGAAATGGTTAACTTATTTCCATACACCTGGAATATTCCCGACCGTACTGTGATTACATTACTATAATGTGTGAATAATGCGAAAAGTCTTTTAACTTGAGTAAATTACATACTTCATTACATTGCTACGTAATAAAGTTATCAGAACAAGAATTAATCATTACAATACACACACTACTTAAGCAGTTCAATTACAACGCTTTTAGAAGAGGGTTCCCCAACATTTCAATAGGGTCTTTGACAACAGTAAAAATAAACTATAATTTGTGGCCATCCTAACAGATTATAGGAAAATTAAACATATTTCACTTTCTTTTGTTCAAAATATTATGCATTTTTAGAGTATTTTGTTCTATTAATTTCTAATATTCGTTAATAATGTATCTGTGACTGAAACGCTTGCGATTGATTGATGACGTCACATACCATGAAAGGTATCTGTGGTCAAAGTGGACATTGATAATTTGACATGACAATTTTGACAGCTTCTTTGTGTGGTGCCTTTGTTTACTTGCATTTGACGTCAAACACCGTTTTTGGCGTGAGTTTGAGAATTTGAACTTTAATATTTATTTTCTTTGTTAATAGAGACAAGAATCCGGAAATACTAATATATCGTGTTTATTACATAATGAAGAATTTATTAAAAATATATTTCAAAAATGTTCAAAAACCCTATTGACAGCTTGAGCTCAAGACTTTTGTTGAATTAAAAACACGAGTAGAAGTTTGCAAATTTTTAATTTAACCAAAGTCTTGTAAATAAGATTGCCAAAGTTGTAATCTTGATTTTCTGCCACAAACATCGCAATTGCGGCGACGCCTGGCCACAAGGTTGGTGGGAGCCAGACTCGGTGAAGGTATGGAAGCATTTTACTAATTGAGGCATTCAGATTGACGTGTCAGTCTTGTATGAACTAGGTCACAATTACCATTTGAAATGCCTTGAATTATTTCGCTCTATTGCGCAATCTTTGTCAAAGCCGTGGCAATTTTTCAAGTTATTTTGGTTTGCTACCTCATAATGTTTAATAATAAAATTTCTAATTAATGTCAAAAGAGAGTCTCTATGCGAGAGGGTGAGTAGATCTGGCTGTCTAAATGTAAAATTCTGATTTTTGTAAAGCTTCAGTAACCTTCGATATTAATTCTAATTTCGATGGGCCCTATGTATAAGGGCCAAAGTGATTTTTTTC
>BHDV01065318.1:48751-62217 GCA_005406045.1 Adoxophyes honmai | reverse complement strand
ATTCCGAACTTAATGCGAGCGAAGCCGCGGGCAAAAGCTAGTAAATTATAAAACAAGTCTAGGTCAGAAAGAAATTCGGTGTTTCCGTTTAAGGATCAAAGCCTGTCAAATACTATCAGCCGCCTTGAACAGAGATAGCGATAACATCTGTCGAGATACACAAATGGCGGTATAAGCGTGATAGTTATATGTTACTAATACTTGTATCTCCGAGATACTGTCTTGTTTTCAAGGACATGTCTTGTCCTGTATGTACTAGCATTTATTACACATCACGCCTGTATTCCAAAAGCTACGAAAAGAGTCTTAAGTCTGTTTTTATCTGGGACTCTAAATTGACATATAGGCCCTGTGCAGACGACAGACTGTCCGCGACGGACTTTTTATTTTGTGAAAATAGAACCGATGGAATTAAGTATATGCAGTAACACGACGCGCAAAACAATCCACGCAGACTTTTCGTGCGCCGCAGACTCGATCTCACAAAAAAGTCTGTCGTCTGCACTGCGCCCTATAGGTACAGTCAAGGAAATTGATACCTGTGCCACTTTGAACCTTTTCATTGTGGATTTCATATTGCTTTGATTAGTAGAAAGTGTGGTATGTCACAGTGACATTTCTTGTGAAAAGGTACAAAGTGGCACAGTTATCAATTTCCTTGACTGTACGTGTCGGGTACAAATATCACCTCTTCATTTATTCCGTGGATGTCGGAAGAGGCGACTAAGGATATAGGTTAGACTTGCTTTAGGCGACAGGATAGCAACCTGTCACTATTGTACCTATTAACTTAAACAAACAAAGCCTTGAATATTTCACTAAGGGCCGATTGTTCAATCACCAGAATACATTTATCTGCCAGTTAAAATTATTGCTATCCTTTTTTCGCGTCATATAAAAGACAAGTGACAGCCAACATTTATCGGACAGATGTTTTATCTGGTGATTGAAAAAGTAGCTCTTATTGGAACACCTTTAGCATAATTAATATTTTATAAACTTAGGCGAAAGGGATATAACAGAGACATATTAGCCAGCCTTTCGCCTAAAATGTAAGTTAACATATGCTACTTAGTCCCTTCTTACGATGTACACGAAAGAAATGTACAGGTGATATTCTGAGCCTGCCACCAAACAGGTGCATACCATTATACTAAACTTTATTTACCTTAGTCATCTTTCAAAATTCAAAACTTTATGCAAATAGGTCCCTAAACACTTTTACCCGTAAGTTCTCTTAACTTACTCTTACTTAAAATATTGCCATGTTAGACGCCGTGGTATTTACAGGGAATCGTCTCCTTGTTGCTATCCCACGGGACAGAATGTGGTGTCAGATCATCGACGTAGGTTACCAAGAAAGGCTCGGGTTTCAAGTATTCGCACCGTGACAAAATGCACAGACACTTCATATTTCGAAAAGGTATATTGGTGGGCTTCTGTGTGGTCATTCTTGGGACAAACATGGGACGAGACAGCGAAAAAAAATTTTTTTTTTTTACTTGGAAGCGTGTTCGTGCGTTAATGATTTAGCTTCTAATTAATTTGTTGATTTTAATTAAGTAATTATTGTCCTTAAAGTCAAATTAATTAGTATTACTTAGTTTGTTTGCCGAATAGGTTGAATTGACGGAAGAAATTGTTTGGTGAGTACATTTTTTGTTTAATACTGTGTGACGATGTGATATTGTCGGGTTTGGAATATCAAGCTGTTTCTTCCGTGGATATCGTAATTAGTTTAGGTATGCTTTAGATGATGAGCTGGTAACTTTTATGCCTATTATAGTACCTCTATTTATGCTATTATGCATCTTTTACCTGTTTTAAAATACACTCAATATGTAATTTTTTGTACAATAACCACTTTGTTTGTACCCCGAATCCGGTCGCCACGTGACAAGCTTAGCCTAGTGTGGGACCACCAGAAACCTTTTGACATTTTGTAAATGTCTCTGTTTTTTTTTTTTTTTAAGAATCTAACTTAAAACGTAAAAATATGCCAAAAGTGTTACGTGTGCTCTGCCTTCCCCATTTGAAAATACAGGCGTGATGTTATAATTATGTAAATATGTACTCTTTCAAACAAACCCTTTGAAGAAATTCATGTCAGCTTGATGTAGAAAACTAGTGTCTATTATTAGACGCCAAAATCTGTAGCTTTGACTTTGTACCTGTCATATTATCTCACTTCTTTGAGACCTACATAGGTTGAGAAATGTTTTTAACTCGAAAGGTGGTTTGAACGAAACCTATCAATATCCAATTCTTCCGTGGATGTCCTCTCCATTTCCTCTTTGAAATAGGATTAGTTATGCTTTAGGCGACAGGCTAGCAACCTGTCACTATAATAACTCTTGGATCTGTTTTTAAACTTAAAATTATGCAAGATCGCCACAAAACATGCGACAGTCTTGGTTTTGTGTATTTAACGTTTTGTGTGCTAAGCCAACCCTTGGGAACGACAGGCGTGATTGTTGGTATGTATGTATGAACAAAACCTGATGAGTTGAAGTTTTTTTTTTTACATTCGTAAAGTTAAGTTTAGTTGATAAATTTATATCTTAAGTCGATGACGCATAAACTAAAACCGAGTAATCCCCGAACCCGCAAACATTAAAAAAAGATAGATCACAAAAGAAGCAAAAAATATTCGAAATCAATGTCTCACGCATTTTTAATCCAAATAAATTGCCGGTGACCCCGCCACTTTAACTCAAATACGGGAGAAACGTGAACTACAAATGTCTTCATAGTTTTACATAGACACTAGCGCCGCGGTGATGTGAAATGATAAGTTGGTGGTCGAACAGACGGTCATTCCTGGCTCAGACGGCCGCGGGGTGAGGGGGGGAGTAACACAGAACTCGTCAGACCTGCATATCTCCCCTCCACCATGCGAAATCTACAACCAGAACGTAAATCCAACCTTATTTGCGAGGCATTAAGTCGGTTTTCCCACTAGAGCAGCCAACGGTTCACCTTTCTATTCTTCCTTTTACGGTCATCTTTAAGAGCCTTAAATGAAACTTTCGACTTATTCCTTTGACTTAAGATCTGTTATACGCTGACGTTTCTCGAAGATACCAATTTCAACTTTGTTGCAACAATGTTTACGTTCTTTTTTATGGGGCAACGGCCGGGCGGTTACGATTGTCTGCGGTTGTGACCGCGTGAGATGGAAACCGTGTTCGAAATTTAGATTTCTCGGAACGGTTGGGTTCGTTATTTAAAAAGAATTAAGTCATTTCGAGTCATAAAACTAGGAGTAGTTAAAAAAAGCTAGTCTTTTTTTTGATGTTTAGGCCAAAGTTTTATTAATGGCCAGTGTTGAGGCAAAAACGTTTGAGGTTTTTGTAAATATGGAATCGAGCTTTACTTATTTGACACATTAGTTAATTTTTTTTGTTAGAGAAATATATCACTCCCGTATTCCTTTGGGATAGGCAGAGCACACAAAACGAGACCGACAAATCCATGACTATGCGATTCATGCCACTTTTAGCATATTTTTAGGTTTTAAATTAGATATAACAGGTATTATAACATTACATCGACGTTACCAGCCGGTCACCTAAACCCGTATCTTTACCTATTTTTTTAGTTGTTTGACAATCACGGATGAATTGGAGAGATGTTATTCTAAACCCAAAATAACATGAGGTTGGCGAAAGATTGAATGAAAACGGTTTCATTTTCGAAGAACCTTTGTGAAACAAACACAATTTTTTTACGTGTACGTAATATGATGTGAAAAGAAGAGATTATTAGGTTTAAATATTATTTTTATACGGGATTATCGGAAAAAAACGAATGAATAGGAGTACCTACGTGATCTTACTTAAAAAGAAAGTACAACTTTTAATTAATTATTCTGCGAAATACGAAAAGGTATGATATGAAAAAGTGCAGTAATAATGCGAATTAGTTTATTTCTTCCTTGGATATCGTAAGAAGCGACTAATTAACTAAACACCACACGGAATATCGGACAGATCAAATGCATCGAAGAATAATGGGGTCACCATTCATTATCTATGATTTTGTATGAACATGTAGAAGATTATTGTGTGTGATGTTGTCTGGATAACACTTTGCATTTCTTCGGTGGATGTCCAAAGAAGCGGAAGGATCGGTTTAGGTAAGCCTTAGGCGACAGGCTAGCAACCTGCCACAACGTACCTGCCAATTCTAAAAAAAAACGCTAAAGTGGCCAAGAAACGTGAAACACTCGTGCTTTTGTCTATGTAGCGATTCGTGTGCTCTGCCTACCCCTTTTGGGAATACAAGCGGCAAGCAAGTATGTAGGCGACAGGCTAGCAACCTGCCACTATTACAACTCTTTCATCTGTTTCATTTATTAATTCCAAAAGTGGTCTAAACCGCGTCTAATAGGCTTGTCTGTGTACTGCATGCTCTGCCTACCCAATTTGGACACGAGTATGCACGTATTGTTCGTACGTGAAAACAAATGCAGTCTTCTAAAATTCTCTCTTTTGTTCTGGGTACTTTTTTCAATGTATTATTCAGGCTCGGTTTACCTGGAACGGCGTGAGCATACGCACGTAAGCAAGCGCTTTGTACGTAGCAAAGATAAAGCATTAAGGCGACATCTATGTTTCGTTTTTAGCGTTTCACACGCCGCGTTTAAAACGGGCAGGAGACGCGCGTTTTAATCGCGTACCAAGGCGGTGGAGGGGTAGAAGACCGATACGTCTAGTGTGCACATAACGATTATAAATTCGGTAACGATTTCGTTTGTCAATTACCGCGAAGAGTGTAAGGAGTGGAGACGTGTCGACCGCGGAAGTTGTGCAAGCGTGCCGCTTGAAGGCGCTGTCTCAGTTTCCATACAATTTCGCGTTCGCAAACGAAATCGTTATCGAATCCATGATCGATTAAAAACTCAGATTAAAAAGTAGAAGCTGCGAGCGCCTACAATATCGAAATCCCACGGGATATTTTACTTTCCGGGATACAAAGTAGCTTATATGTTAGGGCTTGTGCACAAACCGCGATGCGATGCGACGCCGCAAATTCCTAAAATCACGGCAATTTGTATGGTTAGTTGAGTAGCGAGTTCGTAGGTTTTTGCGATGCGACGTCGCATCGCGGATTTGTGTACAAGCCCTTAGTCCTGGGTGTCAACTTCCTGCATACCAAATTTCATCAAAATTGGTTTCGTCGTTTGGGCGTGAAGGTATCAAACATACTCACAGATTTTCGCATAGTATGTAATAACTTGCTGTGTCCGCTTTGGGTTATCTTCCCCGTTTTTTTTTTCACATTTTGCAGTGTTTCTTCGCTCTTATTGGCTGCAGCGTGATGTTAGGGGAAGGTGAGGTATAATGATCCCTGAGGGTCAAATGATCCCCCGCCGTAAATCAAAGACAACTAGTGTCATCTATCCAAATTCGCATCAAACATGTTCCCCGCACCCCTGATAGTTGCCTCTCCAAGTGGTATGGCGCTGCGAGCGCTTGGCGTAATTTCATTAAAAAAATATTAAAAAGTGTAGCTCTGATCTAAGATAAGCCTATTTTTGACTTTCAGTACTTTTTACATTTTTGTGTTTAGTGAAATGTTGTTTTGTTTGCGGGTATGAATAGCAGTTAGCTAATATTTAAGCAACGTTTGTTGACCGCACGCGGTATTTGAAGGACATGTTTTAATCGATATCTTCGAATCTAGTGCTTGGGGTGAAATGATCCCATTCTATGTGTCTAAAATGATCCCCGGAATTATTATATAGTATCTGTGTTTTTTTTTATTTAGAAGAAGAGTTTATTTTGTTTACCTATTGCTTGACTAGATATGTTGTCAATTATAAAAACATTTTAAAACTTTGTTGCAATGTTTAGTTTTGTTGTTCGAGTGATAATTACAAAACAAATATCTGATAGAACTAGGAGACTGAAAAAGTTGTGTGTAATTTGCTTACATACTTAATTTTGTATGAATAAAACATATGATTAAAATAAACTGAATAAAAGACACTTATTAACTTAAGGAATAAAATTATCTCTGGGATTATTTTACCCCTACCTGAGGGATCATTTTACACATAGGTGTGTCTAAAATGATCCTTTAGTAAACATTTACAAAAACCGCAAGTACAAAAAAACTAAATACATATGATAAAAAATAAGTATGCAGTTACAAAGTTAAATAAGTTTACTAACTCCATCAATAGAAATGTTGCGATGTTACCTTAGATTTTAGTGAAAACTATGGTTTTTCCCTTAAGGGGATCATTATACCTCACCTTCCCCTATATAGCCTAAAGCCTTCCTCGATAAATGGTCTATCCAACACAAAAATATTTTTTCAATTCGAACCAGTACTTTCTGAGATTAGCGCGTTCAAACAAACAAACGAACTCTTCAGATTTATAATAGGTATTATACGTTGTCGGTTTAGGTAGTTAAAACAATATAAACAATCTTGACATGTCTTTTTATTGAAATACACAGTCTAAAAATGAAAATCGTTACACTATACAATTCAATCATGAAAGTAAATGATTTTTTCATACCAAAATTGTAAAATGTAAAGATTTCGATTTATAAAGTGTACGTTTAAATAAAAAGCCACGTCAAGATTGTTTACATTGATTTAACTACCTAAACCGACAACGTAGGTATAGTTAACCCTTTTCTTGGCAAAAATTAAAAATCGTATTTTTGTGGATTAACTTGTATGCTTGGAAATATACTCATAAATGAGACTAAAAAAAATTAGAAAAAAAATATTTGTCCCCAATTTTTGGAAATATTACATGTATCTTAAAAGATACACTGCCAGGAATATGGAGATTCTTAAATAAAATTTTGTGTATCTTTAAAGATACATTGCCCAGAATGTGGAAATGAAATACAAATGACGAAATTAACTATAATTATTTAAGTAACAATGTAAAAAATACCTAATCAGGCATTTAATCACCTACTTTGTGTGAAATAATACAAAAAAATTGAGTTTCCGTGTTAGGCTCAATTTTAACATAATTACTTTTGGAGCAGTGTAGGGTAGTTAGACCTTTCTCACACAACTTACACCTGCCTTTTGCGCTAAAATGGGAAAGTGTTCAAATTTATTACGCCTCACATCAACGGTCACAGACAGCCGGAGTTCTGATAATTTTGTAGGAGTCCTGCCCTGCCACGTCGGCTATGGATCCCAAAAATTGTCGGTCGCATTTCAATGAACCTTGCATCATTCTGTGACGAAATCGTTTTATAGATAACTTTCGTTCATTGTCATTCGCACTCTGCCTTCAGTACAAAATCCAGCTGTTAATTCAACTCATGTCCAGTGTCTAAGATACTAATGGCAAGTATCTACCAGCGATGGCCTTTGAGTTCAGTTCGGTTCAGAGCGAACAACATGTCTGTGAGATCGACACCACAATACATTTAAAATATATCTGATTCTTCTGTATAGTCATAGGTTGTTGTTGTAATCTGTTAGGAAGGGACTTAGCCCTTATTCTCGATCACGTGAATGGAACCTTTGGTGATGGTATGTCTGTGGAGGTAGTAGGAGATTCTACTAAAGGTGAAGGTAGAGGCAGTTCAGAAGTAAGACTGATTGTGGAATGTTGCTGCAGCGTTGGCGCCAGAACATTTTCTATAGGAATTAGTAGTGATGGTTTTGGTGTTAGTTGTGACTGCGGTGATGCCGGTGATGGAGAAAAAAATATTAAACAGACTTTATCGTGATCCAGTTGAAGTTAATGTCGCTGGCAATGGGGCGCCTGGACTAAGCGGCGGCGGCAGTGTTGCAAGGGAAACAATTTCTTAAAACTGGGAGAAGTCATGATCTGATAATATGTTCAAATTCTCGAATGAAGATAGCACAGAAGGTGCTTAGGAACTGTCTTCATTATTGTCCTCGTGCACGTCTAATCGGAACAAAAGGAGTGGAATTTCTGGTCCAGAATCTGAATCATCTGATTTTATACTTGGCTTTGGTATCAAAGCTAGTATTTTTTGGACCTGTAGAACGTTGGTCATGCACCTCCACCAAAGCAAGGTGTAAAACATAGTTATAAACAAGACCATAAACCGGGCAATGTATACCGTAAGATACCCTAAGAGAAAACCAAAAATTACCATAAAGCAGGCAATGTGCATTTGAAGATACATACATTTTAACGGTTTGTTAGTCATACCAAATATTAGTTATTTTCTTTATAATTTATTTAGATGTCATAAATATATTCTTAAGTTAGTAGAAACACAAACGTTTCATTAATTTCTTATACGAAAAATAGAAATAATGCAACTTTTTTATCATCCTGCGCGGGATCATGTCGAAACCGTTGATTATTTTGTGTTCTAACGTCTTAACAGTGCAACCAATCTAACGCAAATTGCAGTTTATACGTCTGGAAATATATACCAAACTTGAAACTATAATCGAGTTCAATTTTAACATAAAAACTTTTACGCAAATATTTTTTGAAGTTGACTGTATCTTACAAGATACGATGTCAAGAAAAGGGTTAAATTATGCCCTGCAGACGACAGACTATCCGCGACGGACTTTTTAGTCTGTGAAAATAGAACCTATGCAATTATATGGAGTAACGTAACGACGCGCAAAAAATCCGGTGCACAAGGCATACAATCCATGCAGACATTTTGTGCGCCGCAGACTCGATCGCACAAAAAGTCTGTCGTCTGCGCAGCGCCTTAGTATAGATGTGATTGATGTAGCCTTAATACTGAATAAGTGGTTATTCCATTTTAAGACCATATTTACCTGTTTTGGTCAAACTTCAGTATTTTATTCCTTTATGCTACATCATGTTACCGCAAATATTTAATAAATATACTTTAGTCACCATCTACGCAACGTAACATTGTGTTTACTGCAATTTTAGGGTTCCGTACTTTTATAGGAAAAGGGAACCCTGAGGTACAATTAGTATCCTCAGGGTCTCCCCACATTAGTCGACGCCTTTTCGGCAAAGTGCGGGTAGAAAAAGCTTTATGCCAACGCAATAAGGGTGAACAAGACGTCAATCGGCTCGGCTCGTTCGACCGAGAATGGCCGAGCCAATTCACGTCTTGTTCGCCCTTATTGCGTTGACATAAAGCTTTTTCTACCCACATTTTGCCGAAAAGGCGTCGACTGGTTTGGTGAGACCCTAAATCGCCTCTTACGACATCCATTGTAGGAATGGAGAGGTCGTATTTTAGACTTGACACGTGTTTTATTTTATGCATACTCTCACGCCTATGTTCCCAAAAGGGGTAGGTAGGTAGGGTAGGTACGAAACGTGACGTAGAGAAAACCAGGATTTTGATTATTTCACGCTTCACAGCCACGTCTAGCATAATTTTAGGTTTGGGAACAGATGGAAGAGGTAGTATAATAGTGACAGGTTGCTAGCCTGAAAAAAAGCATAACTAAATCTCCTTAGTCGCTTCTTACGACATCCACGGAAGAAATGGAGAAATTCTAAAACATAGGATCCAAAAAGTCCGCACAATGGACATACTTGACCCTACCTGGAACAAGATTTCAAAACAGCTTATTTTCATTTCAAAAACAGCGTCAATTACACTGTATGCCAATAAGTGATAAAGTTCAAATTAGAACAACTGAAAGCCGGCCTATTTGCATATTGGACGAGCAATGCATTTTTAAAGCCAAAGTCTTGGTGACTGTATAAAATTATCACAAAAACAGGAACAAAATGGCCAAGTGCGAGTGGAACTCGCGCACAAAGGTTTCGGTAACAAAAACTGCAAGAAAAGGAATCCTAAAACGTGTAACAACTTTTAATATACATTGGTACAGATACTACATTCATAGTCATACATTTGTATGTGGTGTAGGACAAATAATTAAATCACTCCATTTCTTTCATGGGTGACATAAGAGGCGAATAAGGAAACAGATTTTAGGGTGTGCTGGTTGAAATATAAAGAATATAAACTTATTTTATATAATATAATATCATATTCTCATGGATTATTCGATAGAAATGCTATTTATTGTTTGTTCTTAAGTAGGTATTCGGGATACGTAAAAAAATAATGTTTTTCGAAATCGTTCCGCTACTTTCATGGATCAGTGTACCAGTGATGATTTAGGTACGGCACCAAAACGTGGTCTTTTACTATGTGCTTGAGTGGAGACTACGGAGACTACGGACCAGCAAGCGCAGCGTAGGACGTCCACCTACAATGGACAGACGACTTTACAAAGGTCACTTGAAAAGCTGGACGCAGGTCACTTCCAATAGGTACTCATGGAAGTCTAAAGGGGAGGCCCATGTACAGCAGTGGACGTCTTATGTGGCTGAAATGATGATTTTCAAGAATCATGGCTTGGAGTAGTGTGCAACATTTTTTCTCGAAAACACGCATCGACCACGTTCTTTTAAATCGCAAATCTAATCGGTATCGAATGTCGCGTCATGGAGGTATGTCATCGAGACTTGAGCCAACGATACTATCTGAGATACTATGTTATAAAACAAAGCTACCGCGTGACAATCTTACACCAGTTGCTTTCCTTCTGCGTTCTTTACTAAGAGCCGATTGTTCAATCACCAGATAAATTTATCTGCCAGTTAAAATTATTGCTATCCTTTTTTCGCGTTATATAAAAGAAAAGTGACAGCCAACATTTATCGGACAGATATGTTTTATCTGGTGATTGAAAAATTAGCTCTTAGGTAACTAACTACTTAACCCTAGGGTTTAGAGAACCTCCATTTTTTCCGTGGATGTCGTAGGAGAGGACTAAAGATGGTTTTGGGAGCTTGTCACTAGTGACTTTTCTCATCTTATTTAAACCTATAAACGAGAAATGGCTGCGAAGCGTGAAAGAGTTATGGTTTTTTTCTGTCATGTTTCGTGCGATATGTATGTATCTAGGTACTGAACACTCTAGTGAAATGACAAGGCGTGATTGTTGGCCGATATTGTGATTTCACTGATAAAAAAACGGAAATTTTCTAGTGAAATGTTGACACGGATTTGCCATTTTGTTTTCTTGAGTCACCTTTTCCTTTGATCGTTAACACTTTGAGTTGGGGTTCGCCGGGCTTTTTTTTTCAATTAATGTTGGTTATCAATGCAACGCATTATAGTCTGACAAGCTCGTGTGACCGTCCTTGGGAGCGAGGCGGCGGGGGCGGGGTAGCGCGTCGCCGCTAGGCCCCCCGCAGCCCGCTGGCGGCTGGAGCACTCCCCCGCCTCATTCCCAGGGACGGTCGCACGCGAAGAAGTCGGGCTATGAAAGACCTTTTGATGCTTCTCAGGAGTTAAAACGGTATAATTCGGGTCAAATCGGCTCCTATCAGCACAGCCGAAATTTACCGCCGTGATGATGATTGATGCTTTTATTGCATGATGTACCTATTCTTCTTTTAACCCATGTAGCCGTTGCAACAGTGATACCCAAACTTTTCTGCTTACTTAAACTGCCCCTTCGTATTATTACAAGCTTTTATTTAACTTCACTTTTGTATGTATGTATGTTCGTATGTTTACAAATCTTGCAAGTAAGATTTGAACCGCTTCCAATAGACCGATTGAGCTGAAACTTGAACGTAACTTGGACGACAATACACTATTTCAGTAGTGGACTTCTGGTGGCCTAGCCGGGGCTATTTCCGATGGTGGAGGGAAATCTTTAACGATTGGTCTGATTGACTTATGAAATTTTTGTTGGTAATCTTATTGCTTACGTACTTTTACTAGGTATCATTACCATGATGCCATGAAGAGACGCACTATAAACAATGTTTGGGAGACGTTGTACTCCTCTATGTAAGTAAGTAAAAAACTCTGTACTGTCAAAAAAGATAGATCGATCGTAAAAGAGAACACAGTACAAAGGCTTATCCTAAAAGGAATCCCAGCCAAACTTTGAGTAGTTCGGGGAGCAGCAATTTAGCAATCAACAAACGGATACTTTAATGTATAAAATAGTACAATAGTTGCCGTGTAGTGCCAGGCTTAGCACCACATCTCTTCATTTCTTCGTTGTCAGAGGAAACATATTAAGGTATGGTTAGATTTATTATACATCAAGTCTACTCTTCCAATAATGTTTCAATCTAAAATTATGCTGTGTCTATGTAACGTGAAGCAGTCATGGTTTTGATTAAGAATCGTGGAATCCAGCAGCGCTGTTGTCTAACGCACCCAAATCTACATCGTTTTTAATTTGACAGTTGAAATCAAAAATCACTTTGAAATGAAACATTTCGAAGCGAACTGACACTGAAACTGTCAAATTAAAAAGTATGTAGATTTTTGGTGAGTTAGACAATAGCGTTGCTGGTTTGGTACATATGTCAAAGTGGGAAAGTCGCAACTCGGTGATGTTTTCGGCCTGGTACCGGCAGTTTGGGAAATGATGGCACACAACATAATGAATCTAGGTAAACAAAAGTGAACGAAACGAAAATCAATAACTGCGTATTGGCGATAAGGCATCCTATTATCAATTGACAAGTATCCTTGGACATATCTGAGACGTAGATAGGTGTAGGTGCTACATATTTAGGTCAGAAACTACACTCGTCTGAGGTGTGATTCTGGAGGAGTTTCAAGTAAGTAAGTAAAAAACTCTTTATTGTACAAAAAAGAAATAAAAGACTAGAGATAGGTAACAAAAAACCACAAAGTACAAAGGCGGACTTATACCAATAGGGATCTCTTCCAGTCAACCCTTGAGCAGTAGAGAGGAGCAGCAATTTAGGTAACAACATTTTTGTAACAAGTTTCATCATATATCTGAATAGGTTTTAATCGGTTTTAGGGTAGGCAGAGCACACGGAACGGTATACTCAAAAACACGGCTCGTTTTATTTAATTTTTAGAATAATTTTAGGTTAAAAGATGAAAGTATGTGACAGGTTACTAGCATGTCGCCTAAACTCTAAAGCATACAGCATACCTTAACCTATGTCCAACACAATTATCTATTCTGAGGTCCGACGTCAAACGAGAGAAAATAATACTCTGCCTATAAATAATCTCTGGCTATAAATAATAGCCTGCCTTTTTTTCTAAAATGTACGAAGATGGTAGATCCTCACAGTGAGTTTAAGGGGCAGCGCAGACGACAGACTTTTGTGCGATCGCTGCGGCGCAGTAAACTCTGAATGGCGCGCTGACAGTTTCCATTCAGAGTTTTTATTGCGCCGCAGACTCGATCGCACAAAAGTCTGTCGTCTGCGCTGCCCCTAAACGGTCAGTAGGTATACTGGTCGGCGATTTTGACAATAATTTAACTGGTTAAGGTAAATTCAGCATCGCGTTTGCATGGAAAATGCGACGCGCGAACTCACTCTCACCACTTAAAGCCTTGCCAATCGTATTGCCGACCATACCATTATCATTGCGAAAGGGTCGTATCTAAATATATAAAAGGAGAAACTGACTGACTGACTGACTGACTGACTGACTGACTGACTGACATATCAACGCACAGCCTAA
>BHDV01065318.1:30367-45280 GCA_005406045.1 Adoxophyes honmai | reverse complement strand
GAAGAAATAGTGGAACATGTGGAAAAAAACGGGGAAAATTGGTCACTATTCCACGCGAACGGAGTCGCGCGCACAGCTAGTATTTTATAATCCGGCGGGTTATCGGAGGTTTTAGTTTGTTTACGGATCTCCTCGTATCTGATTCGATCACGTACACCCCGACCCCCCAGGTAGACTCCGAGCATGGCAGAGCAAAAGAAACTTGACGTAGACAAAACCATGATTATGACTAGTACCTACACGCTTCGGAGCCACTTCCAGCATAATTTTACGTTTGAAAACAGATGGTAGAGGAAAAGGAGATTAGTGAGAGGTTGCCTGAAATACTCATATCGTACCGGCAGACGCAGCGTGGGTAGGCCCCCCGCAAGGTGAACCGATGACTTGGTGCAAGTCGCGGGAAGCCGCTGGATGTGGGCAGCGCAGGACCGGTCATTGTAGAGATGCTTGGGGGAGGCCTATGTCCAGCAGTGGACGTCTGTCGGCTGATAATGATGATGATGATGATACCTCTACTCCTTAGTCGCCTCTTACGACATTCACGGAAGAAATGGAGAGGTGTCGTGCAGGCAAACAATGTTAAGAAAAATGACGGCAATGAACCCAAAAAGATTCCAGCCGCTGTCGCCGACTCTATCCAAGTTTGGATTCACAGATAACTTAACTTGGAGTTAACTTTATTTGAATAGCCCTTATCATTATACTACAAATAAGACACGTGTGCTATCGGGCGTTACGTGGTTTAAACATACAGTCATAGTCATAGTCATATACAGAACAGGTATATGTCGACCCACAGGATAACTACCCAGTCTTAGCGACTACTACACACTTAATTTAACATACATACATACATATTCTCACGCCTGTATTCCCATGAGGGGTAGGCAGAGCACATGAATTAAAAAATCCAGTGCCACGTTTAGCAAATTCAGGGTAGCCAGATGATAAAACGCGATATTGTAGAGAAGAGACAGGTTGCTAGCCCATCGCCCACAATACACTAACCCTTTCCCAGAGTCGCCTCTTACGACACCCACGGGAAGAAAGGGGGAGGTGCTATTCTAACCCGGCACCACACGCCCCACACGGACTATAATATATGTAGGTATACCTAAAGCTCGTCACACATTAAGCAGATACGGTAAGATATCTGTTACAGAACATATATCTGTCAATATCGCTCCCTATACAATTTCAATGAGCTACCACACACTGCGCAGATTTACCATCAGGTACCTTTTGACATCGACATATGGAAAAATGGCATTTATGCGCAGATCAAGTATTATCGTATATGCGTAGTCTGTGAGGGGCTTTAACCGTTTTCCTTAGTCGTTTCTCACGACATCCACGTAAGAAATGGAGTGGTGTTATTCTGTCCTGACTCCTGACACCGCATATAGCTGTATAATACTCTAAATTGTTTAGGCCGTCACTAGTGAGTACTGACACTATGAACGCATAATTGTGATGAAAACTGATCCCAAGACGATTCATAATTAGTGACAATTGAATACTAAGACGCGTCACGTGTTGGCATTTGAGACTGGGGTGACCACAGTTTAGTACAACTAAGGATAGTCCTGTATGGTGTCGCGTTTAGAAGGACATCTCTCCATTTCTTCCGGGGATGTAGTCTCTTTTCTTCAAGTGCCTCTCCAACTAGTGAAGGTTAGCTACCAACTTCTGGAATTCATGTCTATCCTTAGCGAGGTGGAACAATTCGGATGCGCTTGCTATTCCAGTCCACTCTCGGATGTTGCGGAGCCACGACTTCTTCCTGCGACCAACTCGTCTTTTGCCGGCTATCTTGCCCATCATGATGAGTTGCAAAAGGGCATATCTATCGTGCCTCAGCACGTGACCGAGATACGCAGTTTTCCGCCTCTCTTCGTTCCCGCTTTTGGGGATGTAGTAAGAGGGGGCTAAAGGAATGTGTTAAGGTATATTTTTAGTTTAAGGTATATTTGTGGGCGATGGGCTAGTTGTGGGCGATGGGCTAGCAACCTGTCACTGCAATATCACGTTTAACCATCTGATAACCCTGAAAATGCTAAACGTGGCACTGGATTTTTGAATTCATGTGCTCTTCCTACCCCTCTTGGGAGTACAGGCGTGAGAATATGTATGTATGTATGTATGTATATTTTAGGAGGGAGCCTAGCAACCTGTCAATATTACATACTGACAGGTTGCATCACGCCTGTATTCCCTAATGGGATAGGCAGAGCACACTGATCGTTACATAGATAAAACCATTACCATTTGACGTTTCATTACCACTTCTAGCATATTTTTGAGTTGGCATGTATAATAGTGGCAGATTGCTAGCCTGTGTAAAATATGCTTGTCTAAATTCCTTAGTAATCTCTTACGAGATCTGCGGAAGAAATGGAGAGATGTCATTCTAAACCTGACACCACATGGGAATGAAATTAAAACCATTATTATTTAATTAAAACCATAACCTTATGCTAGAAGTGGTCATGGAACGTAAAATAGGTACTCATGTGACTTAGTTATGTATGTGTGTTCTATCTGTCCTTGTATGTATTTGTGATCAACGTACCATCGCGAACAGGGATTGTTGAGCCACTTACGTATGTTTGCAACTTGGCCGTGTAATACTAATCCAATAGCTGACATCTAGTCGGTCACATCGGTCATTGATTACACGTCTAAATTGCGAACAGTGGCAAGTGGCTCAACAATCCCGGTTCGTGACTGTGCAGTCAAGGAAATTGATACCTGTGCCACTTTGAACCTTTTCATAACGAGTTTCACATTGCATTGTTAAATAATACGGTAAGTCACAGTGACATTTTCTTGTAAAAAGGTACAAAGTGGCAGTTGTCAAATTCTTTGACTGTACAGTATTCCCAAGAAAATAAGTCGTATCGGCTGTTACCGTCTGCGCCGAGAAGCGCAGAACGATATCCGAGAGTATGTATGTATGTATGTATGTATGTAACTCTTTATTGCACAAATAATCATGACAAAATAACAGACAAAACAGAACATAAGTACAAAGGCGAACATATCCCAAAAGGGATCTCTTCCTGCTAACCTTAGCGAGAGTAGCCGAACGAGTAATTTATCTATATTGAACTTTATTTACAACCGCTCTGGGCACAATTTTGCTTTCTATGCACACAAACTTTGTCGGCTACTCGACGCAATTGGCGCTGGGGTGCTAGACATCTGTCATGAGTCATCTGTCTGAGACTTCAATCGATAACCAATCACAACGCAAGTGTTCAGCGCGCGAAATATTCTCTTTTATCATTGGTAGATCGAAGTTTCCCGCTCCACAGAACTGATTTACAACGCAGGTATATCGTGGTCCGTGGAGCATTCTTTGTTTGGTAATACTGTACCTACATGTTTGAAGGCAAACCTTGTCCTGTCTTGTCCCTCATTCCACAGCCTCGTGGTCACATTAGACATATATCCTCATTACTCGAGGACAGAGGGTCCAAGTCAATCGCTATGGCCTTGCGCATGCGCTGGATACCTGGACGCTTCTGTAATGCAAAAACGGCCAAGTGCGAGTTGCACTCGCGCTCGTAGGATACCGTACAGAAAACTGCAAAACGTTATGCGTTTTGTATGGGAGCAGCCTTAAAATTGTTATTTTATTTTTGCTTCATCATTTATTTCGACCCAAATGCACCGAAAAAATCGCTGAAAAAATTGTATCGGAGCCCCCCTTTAATATTTATTTTAGGGTTCCGTACTCAAAGGGTAAAAACGGGACCCTATTACTGAGACTTCAGTGTCTGTCTGTCTGTCCTTCTGTCATCACTGTCACCAGACTGTATCTCACGAACCGTGACAGCTAGAGAGTTAAAATTTTCACAGATGATGTATTTCTGTTGCCGCTATAACAACAAATACTAAAATCAAAATAATACTTAAGGGGGGCTCCCATAGAAAAAAACGTGTTTTTAATTCGCCGACAGTTGTCAAGAGACGATACTTAACCATAAGTTACGTCACAGAAAAACAAGTGAGCCACAGTTGCCACACAATTTTTAAATGACTCAAATTATATGTCGCATTATCTAATTGTATTTTCCATATTCCTCTTTGCGGTTGAACCTAGGTTGAAACAATGGTGGTTTTTATTGCAACCGCTTATAAATATTAGTGCGTCGTCTTATGCCCTCATTTGCTTGTTTAAATTGAGTCGAGTAAGTTTGTTTCTAATTAAATCGAACCAATTTCTCAAGATATTGCCATTATAGAATTGGTAAGTACATAAATAAACAGAAATGGGTCATTGTCAAGCCTGGCAATTTTTTTCGCTAAAAAATGAAACACGTGATTTATAAAAATCAAAGGTATATTACGACTCTTACTCTAACTTGCAACAGAACTGAGTATCATTCAGAGATCAATTATTCGAAAAAAACGATTTAAAACGAAATAACGATATTTTGGTTCCACCAAAAAGACTAATATGTCCACCAAGTGGACTAATTATGTTAATTAATAATAAATAAACAAATCAAAAACTGTAAACATGTTAAACAAAAATAACGTTCATGATATATTCTCATAATCATGAACAATCAGACACGTAAATACATTCAAAAAGTATATAAAAAATATTTTGTGTCTGTCTACCGGAATGACAATTCTTTTCGGTGGACCAAATATGCCTTCGTCCTCCGAAGACTAGGAAGCCTTCAAGTCTTCAAGAAGTATGTATGAAAGTGGGGATTTGGTGGCTCTTCCTTGTTTTAACGTTGACGTATCCAAACTTTCAGAATATACGTCCAAAAATTGTATACTTTTATGAACATTTTTTTCAATCAACAAACAGACTGCACTCACTAATTTTTAATGGTTGCTGCATTCTGAAGTCATCAACTTCATTCTAAGTAAGTAAGTTTCTTTGCTTTCAACATTCTTCTGTTTTTCACTGCAATACGTTCACCCATTTCATGGTACTAAAATAACTAGAATCGAAGGCAGTATTTTGCGTGCGATGTACTTTTAAGTTTCTTTTTGTATATTGTTTTTTTTTCTGCATCGTCGTGCATCATTCCATTTTTCCTCCAAAGCTTATTTTGTATGTTTTTGTTAAATCTTCTACAGTTTTTTTTTACCTTTACAGAATTTACATTTAAACATGTATTCAGTCACTAGTCATTTACGGATAAAACAAAAAAGGAATCAGAAGCTAGTTTTTAAAGTTATAATAAAAAATTAAACCAAATTACAAGAAATCAATCAAAATACAATCATTTATCGTTTGGGTTTACAAAAAGTCCACCAAAAAGACGTCCACCGAATGGACTTTCTCCGCAATATCATTCACAACACCAGCCATTTAAAGGATTATTCAAGAGGCAAGGCACATTTACAATGTTTGAATGCTTAACTAATTATTAAAAACGTTTGGTGGATTTATAGCAATGTACTTACAAAATACAGCAGTAACCGGAAAGACAATTCAACATTGACACCACCAAATATTCTTGTTAACACAACAATATCGTCTGCTGCGCACAAGTCACGGCAAAATGGCTGCTAACAGGGATAGTACGATAGTGAATGAGTTAAATTATATGTCCCGGTCTATTCATTTGACTTTTCCCTAATTTTTCTAGAATTTAAAGTAATGTCCACCAAAAAGACAAAAAATGTTGTGACAAGATTCAATGATGCAAAAAATGTGTTTTATTTCCATCTAATTTTTTAAATCCTAATAATGTTAAATGGAAATCATACATTGATTAGGAAAAAATGGCATTTTTGTACAATAATAAAAGAGATGTATTTTTTTAAAGCCACATTCTATTAACAGGTGGAATCCGGACAGTCCACCGAAGTGGACTTTCAGTTACATTTGTGGTGATAAACAAAACAAATAATTACATTTATAGAAAATATGATATAGTATAGTCTAGTACGTTTGCTGTACTTTATAGTTATGATGTAAATTGAATGCAATTATTAAAAATGTCTTATATAATTACAAATGGACATGTTTTTTTAGGGTTATGACAATGACCCAAATAAAACTGTGCGGTGTCAGGTTAAAACCACACTCCATTTTTTAAGATGCAACTTAACTGTCGTTAGTTTACCTCTTACTATAACTTTGTACAGTCGATTTCATAAATATATGAGCAGACAAATGCCAAATATGTGAACTTTTGCACCTTATTGTCAATGTCATAAAGGTGTACATATATTTTTGAACCCTCAGTTTTGCTCATATATCAATGAAATACGTACGTAAAATTTATGCAAAAAGTGGCTGCAAAGCGTGATAGTTCACGGCTTTCTCTATGCCTATGTAGTGTCGGTGCTCTGCTTATATGTATGTATATAAAATAGCCCTGCTCGTTCTAGCTTTGCGAATCGACATACATGTATCATGCCTGTATATGTAAATGGAATAGGCAGAGCACACAAACCGCTACATAATCAAAATCACGCTTCGTAACCTTCGTTCCTAAATCTCTTATTTGACGGCCGGATAGACCAGCGGTTAGAGAACCTGACTGTGAAGCTTGAGGTCCCGGGTTCGATCCCCGCTCGGGGCAGATGTTTGTATGATGACGAGTACTCGTTTGATACTCGGTACTCGGCGTACTCGGCGGGTTTTTTGATACTCGTACTCGGCTCGGTACTCGGTTATTTTGATAACGAGTAACGAGTATTAGACTACTGGCCCATGTTGAAAAAATATGGGTAAACTGAACCACCAGGAGACCTAGCTAGAACAATATAATGGCATAAAATAATAAGATTCAGCACTATGACGGCACTTGTAAGCTGTCCAACTGAATGCAGGTGAGAATTCAAAAGTACAACCCTCGATTATTTCCTCTTGTCAGGTAAGGATCGTTCCCAGGCCGCCGGGTTTTTGTGTCGTAGTGATGCGCGGGAGTCGATAGCGTAAGCTTAGAGTAGCCGTTATTTGTGATTAGATAGGTTCAATAGTTTGTTTCTATAACGATGTTTATATTGCGTCGGACAGTTATATTGTACTAGCTTTTGCCTGCGACTTCGTCCACCCCCTTAATTAATGATTTAAAAAAAATACTTTACTTTTTTCTATAACTAGCTATAATACTTTTAACACTTATTCTATAACTATGACTCAAAACTAAATACACTTTAATAATTTATGTAGCTTCAACGAATGTAACTATGTTTCAGAATGGGGTAGAGCACAGACAAAATTATTTTAACATGAATGTTTCACGCGTCACTATTCACTTGAATTTTAGCTTTAAAAACAGATTTAGAAGAGGTATGATAGTGACAACGTTGCTTTCCTGTCATCTAAAGCAACCAAGTCGAAAGCTATCTCCTTAGCCACCTCTTACGACATCCACGGAAGATTTGGTGTCACTCTAATCCGACATCACATAGCACCTAAACCTAAACCTAATATTACGCTAAAACTAATTGCTAAACGTTAAATAATCCTGGTTTTGATTGCGTTAATAAAGGCGCGATGTTTACATCACAAAATTGAAACCAAACTAGTTACTCCCGTTATAGAATCATTAAAAACCATCGACAAGCGATCCATCCCATTACTATATCTGCGTAAACCTGGTAGTTACATTAGTAACGGTCTTGCAGCTGTCTCTCTCTTGCCAAGCGTTCTGTCTCTGTCTCGCATAGGCGTAGAAATAGGGCTATTGGACAAAAAGATGGAACGTGTTTTCAAGTAATTCTAGAGGTGTTATTGATTCTTATACTTAGAATTAAGACGATTATACGATACAGTGTCAGGTTTAGATCAACACCGCTCCATTTTTTCCGCGGATGTGAAAGAGGCGACCAAGGAAATAGGTTTAGATATGCAGGCGACAGGTTAGCAACCTGTCACTAATAAACCTCTTTCATCAGTAAAAAAAATGCTTTAAGTCGCTACGAATCGTAAATTTAACTCAGCCTACTTACAGATGCAGTGAGAAACTACATATTTTCCTTCGTAAATGTTCGGAAAAGTTCGTATTTATCGTTTTCTCTCAAATAGCTTCGGTATCCATTTTAAAGGGAATTCATTCCGTAAAACATATGGTAAATATCCAGTTTTAAATAATAATTGTAATTGTTTTAAGTAATAAAACGATAAATACGAACTTTTCCGAACATTTACGAAGGAAAATAGTTTCTCACTACATCTGTAGTTCGGGAATACAAACGTGATTATGTAAGGTAAACGTCCCTGTGCTCGACACTGACCCAATACTTGGCACTTGCAACCTTTTCATAGTAAGACAGGCGACAGATGGGTACTGGGCATTGAGGTGTCGTGTCGAACATTGGTACTTTTACCTTACGTGATTCTTTATTAAATGAAGCCGGTTGGTGATTTTCATTACACTTTTGTAGTTTAAAATTGTCTAAATGATGAGAAATAGTCGTACAAGTAATACGGTGACTAAAGCGATACGTCTTGTCTATTGCAGTCGATTGAAATGTCCCCTTTGTTTGGCTACGCCTCGGAATTTGGAACCAAACGCGTGCTTAAAAAACAAATGGACGGTGCGTGGGAACGAAACGCTACCACGGGTTCACAACGTATGGAGAATTTGTGTTACAAAATCGATCGATCGATCGTCGATTGACGGCTTGGATCGATGGTAGAATGAAATTGTAGAATGGAATATTGCTGGGGTTAATCGATAAGCGTTGATCGGTGCTATCGACCGGCAATTGATTGATTTGTCGACTGGTATTTAAAGCTACTTGATTCCTTAGTGTCAAAACGGTCATGGAACGATAACGATTTCGTTTGCTAATTACTGCTAGATTGTATGGAAATTGAGACAGCGCCTCCAAGCGACGCGTTTGTACGACTGCCGCATTCGTCACAGTTTCCATACATTCTTCGCGTTTTCGCAAACGAAATCGTTATCGTTTTATACCGTTTTGATAACACTAGACGCTCAGCGTCGACCGGTGCCATCGACCGGCTATCGTTCTATTGGTTAGTCGACCGGTATCTGTCGTTCAATTAAAGCTATCAGACCAGTCGATTAACTACGTTCGGCGCTGACCGATGCCGTCCATTGACGATCGATCGATCGGTATGGTAACACCTACAGCGCTAGCGTCACTATCCCCAAGACAAGTTTACGCTATATTAGAGTATGATCACAAAATTCATGGTAGTGGTAAGGTACTTTCAATGACAGTAACTAAGTACTGGCTAGTCTTTTGTCAAAGGCTTGTACACGACGCAGGGCTATCGTTTTTAGGGTTCCGTGCAACCTAGTGCCCTATTGCTGAGACTTCGCCGATATTTTTCACAGATTAATGTATTTCTATTACCACAAAGTAAAACAAATTTTACGAAAAAAAGGGAGGCTACCCATCCCCCCTCATAAAATCGTAATTTTTTTGGTTTTGGGTCGATCTAAATAACGGTCACAAGTAGACATTTCCAGTATTGACAGAACAGTTCAAAAGTAATTATTTAAAATAAAATAAGCATTTAAGAGGGGCTCCCATTCATAAAACATGAACCAACTGTATTTTATTGTAACTCATGTTTGAACAAATAAATATTTTTATCTTTATCTTTATCTTTTTATGATTTTTTCGCAGTTTACGAACCTTTCGACCGCGAGTCCGACTCGCACTTGTTTTTTATCTAAAGTCAGCCTTTAAAAAAGTATCATAATCGAATAAAAATAACAATGTAACGACTGGGGAAAAAAACGACAGTGTGGTTAATGCGTTTATTTGTAATTTATTATTTTTATTTCAAAAAAGCGATTCAAAAACGTCACAGGCGTATAATATAACATTTACAATCACAAGGAATGTTAGGTAATACTCTACTAGCCCGATTGCTTTTCAAGATATCTAGTATCACAAGTCGAGTAGATGTCGAGTTGATCTGGAGTGCTTAGCAAACATTCTTAGGTACGCTACTTAGGGCACAAAGACCTAGGTATCCTGAGTCCTTGGGCACAAGTGGAAAATAAAGACCCATTGAAGATATCTCTCTCTATCTGATGTTACAAGAGTGACATCTTTGTTAGCTTTGAATAAGGGATAACAAATACCCACTTGACGAATAATAGCACAAGTAAACCACATCGTATGTCCAAGTACTATTTACCAGTATGTAGGAATTTCTGAAATGCGATATAACATTATATTGAACTTTTTTGTAAATATCAATATCGATTTTCATATTGTTGTTTAAAAATATCGTTTAATTGATGTAAAGGAATGACAGAACCGAGAATATTCGTGCCCTAAAAATTTAATTACTTGACCTATTGGACTTCAATCATCTCATCTCACATTGCTCAGATAAATAGTACCTACCTAGTATATAAACATCATTCTCAATAAATTAATAATAACCATTAAAAATGTATTTACCTACTAATTAATATGTACTGGGAATACAGGCGTGAGAATATGTGTATGTGTGTGTGTTAATATGTACAGACATAAGAGAAACCACTTTTAAAGTTTTTTTAAATCTTTAAAGTTAAAAAAAATACATAGATTTTTAAACCTTTCCAGTATCTACCTGGAAATTTATATCGATAGGTACACGATGTATCAAAATTGTCGATATTTTTTCAACTAGCCTTCCAGTATGTACCTATACCATCCAAGTGTACTTAATAAAGCACAAATTATTCAGTGAAAAGTTAACTTACGTCGTTCTTTATCATCAACAGTAATTTATCCTCATTTGAAACAAGCGTCGCTTTAGAATTTTATCTTTTACTTAGCAAGCAAGAGGAAGTCCATGTCCAGAATTGATTTTAAATAATCAACATAGTATACTTGTTAAATTTCCTGTTTGTGCTTATGAAATACTGAATTATTTTTCATACAAGATTGTGACTTAGTGGTAAAGCAAAATCGAAAATGGTCTGAATTGCTTCAAGAAAAGGATGGTACGGCCGTGACGCTTTTTTGCTCGACTTGGTGGGGGCACGGCCGTGCCCCCAGATACTGTATCCCATGAGAAGTGCCACTCTGTTGCAAAGTTTTTTGGTATACAAACTCATTACAATTTTATACATAATAATTAAAAAGATTTCAAATTATCAGAAAAAGTCCAAATTGTCCTTCATATTGTCGGTTAAAAAGAAGATCGACCTTCTGAATTATTTGATACCGCCTATGATTTTTTTTACTACAATTTTTTTTTGTTACCTTATTGTAGTGTCCCACTGCTAAAAGCCTCCAACAATTAATTATAATATTTTTTAACCCTTAAAGTCGCAATATTAAGAACAAAACCAGCATTCAAGCCTCATTGTCTCGTTGTCATCCTACAAAAAATAATTGTAAAAAAAATAGAAAAAGATTGTCTCGTGGTATGTATAGCATACCATACAAAGTGAAATTAAGGGTTAAATTAAATTTATTGATTACTTTTATGGGATAGGACAGAATACAACCTTACAGGTATATGTTTAATTCTAAGACCCTACACAGCTCTGTAAGTGAAATCGTGCTAATAGAGTAATTATTTAGTTTTACTATGCTATTTTCCTTTTATTTTGCTAATACTCACTACATTAAGTAAACTAGTGTTCCTTAAGTGTATCAATGCATGTGCAGTTATTGAGTACGAGTATATACCTAATGTTTTTAGTCAGTTTCTGTGGTGTATTAATTTATTCTGTGGATATCGTTAAAGGCAACTAAAGACGACAGGCTATACCTTATCGGTTTAGGTAATTAAAACAATATAATCAATCTTGACATGTCTTTTTGTTGAAGTACACAGTCTAAAAATTAAAATCGTTGCACTATACAATTCATTATGAAAGTAAATGATTTTTTCATACCTAAATTGTAAAATGTAAAGATTTTGATTTATAAAGTGTACGTTTAAAGAAAAAGACACATCAAGATTGTTTACATTGTTTTAACTACCTAAACCGATAAGGTATAGCGACCTGTCACTGTTATAACCTCTGTTCTCTTTAAACCTGAAGTTATGCTGGAAGTGGCTTCGAAACGTGAGATGGTCATGCTTTGGTCTGTATAACGATTTGTGTGCTTTGCTTATCCCATTTGGTGACACAGGCGTGATTGTATGTATGTATGTCTCTAGACAAAAAAGTATTTCACGTTTCGTGGCCACTTAATAGTCACGGGTTGCTAGCCTGTCGCCTAAAATATACCTTAACTTTTTTCCCTAGTCGCCTCATAAGACATCCAAGGAAGAAATGGGGAGATGACATTCTTAACTCAACACCACACAGGCATCTCTTAAAACTTAAAAAAATAAAAAGTGGCTATGAATGAAATAGGTTTTGACTATGTGGCGTTTAGTGTGCTCTGCCTACCCCATTTGGGGATACGGTGATGATTATAAGATTTTTCAAAATGCCACCACGTGGCATGAGTGGGCTGACTAAACCAGCTTGTAAAAATAGGGTTGTCACACACACAGTGCAATAAAGTATCGCACGTTACTTCAACTAATTGTACTACGAGTATAAACTTTATAAGACCAATAAACTACGCAATATAAATTTCCTTCGCATGTTTTTTTTCATTTGAAAAACAAAAACAGATCACGTCTTTATTATTTACTTACAAACCTATCGCTTAATGATCGATTCGATCCAAAGTGCAAGACTAAAAAATATTTTACTTTTTTTTCTGATCTATAATAAACAACGTACGTCAAAAGATGGCAACCCTAACGTCCAGCGCAGGCGCACGTTGGTAATGTTGGAATGCAGTCGCGCAGGCCACGCACACAAGCGTAATGTGCGGTACCACGGTAACCCAGAGCGAGCGAGTTTGGAGTGAGAAGGCTCGGCGAATATAATAGTCCAGAGCTTTGAACCTGGGGGTCAAAACCTTTACAAAGGGGGTACAAGATTAATTAATAACTGGCCAAGTGCGAGTCAGATTCGTGGTTGAAGGGTTCCGTATCAAAAACGACCAAAGTCGCGTCTTTTGTTTGGGAGCCCGCCTGGAATACTTATTTTGTTTTAATTTATTTACTTTTAAAGCATGTATATGTACAACTAAATATTCTGTGAATATTTCAAGTGTCTGCCTATTATCGTTATTTATATCGACACAAAAACACAAAAAAACACGACTTTTGTATGGGGTAAATAAATAGTTAATTATTTCATTTTATTCTGCATAAAAAAAGTCATAAACAGTAAATGTGGCTACGAAACGTATATTTTATAGTCATGATTTTGTTTCACGTTTAACCATCTGGTTACCCTGCTGAAATTGCTAAACGTGGCACTGGATTTTTGAATTCATGTGCTCTGCCTACCCCTCTTGGGAATACAAGCGTGAGAATATGTATGTATGTATGTATGTATGATTTTGTTAATCTATCGTTTTGAGTGCTGTAATTTTGGCTTCGATTTGTGAGCAATCATCATAAATATAAACAGCGTCGTTTGATAAATTTAACGTAAAAAGCTAACTTAAGGATTTATAAACAGTAGTTAATACTTTCGTTCGAGTAGCCTGAATTGCACCTGTCCATTTTTTCCGTGTGTATCGCAAAAGGCGACTGGAAATTAATGTTAAAGCATCAAAGGCATGCGCCAGGCGACAAACTGGCGATCTGTCACTATTATACCTCTTTAATGATACGTAATAAAATGAAATAATCATGATTTTGACTACGTAACGTAGCCAATGCAATGATGTGATGTATCTTCTCTATTCTTCTTCTCTCACTCTTTCTATAATAGAGAAAAATATAACAAAAATGGCAGCTCAAAAACACGTGGTAACGCCCCAACCCGTAAGACGGCAAACACGTCTAATACATTTGAATAGTTTAAGCAAATAATCTTCGGGTCGTTCGAAAAAGCTTTGAAACTTGCTCGCTAAGTAAAAAAAAAACAAACGCCGTGCTAAATTTGTCTATGGAGACAAAGTAATGGCTACGGGAGAAGTTTTTGGTGAAGACAATGACATTTTTATGTAGGTATATCTACCATATCTATCTATTCCCCGTGTGGTGCCGGGTTAGAATAGCACCTCCTCCTTTCTTCCCGTGGGTGTCGTAAGTGTCGACTCTGGGAAAGGGTTAGTGTATTGTGCGCGATGGCCTAGCAACCTGTCACTGCAATATCACGTTTAACCACCTGGTTACCCTGAAATTGCTAAACGTGGCACTGGATTTTTGTGCTTTGTCTACCCATCTTGGGAATATAGGCGTGAGAATAATAATAATAGTATGTATGTATTGTATATCTATAGCGAGATAGACTATACCCGTCACTGTCTAACTAGAAACATTAGAAAGTGGCAGGTAGGCTATCCCACGCGCGAGACATGTTGCACGTGTTGCCGTGCTATGCCTATAGGGCGTACCACAGCTATGCAATAAGGGGGAAATATTGTAGATGGAACATTTTACTATAATAAGACCAGCATCAGCAACCAGATCATCGTTTTACCCGCTCCCCGTCGCTGTGAAACAATGCTCTAGTTCCTCATTTGTGCTCCCACTCCGGGCGCCCGTAGCAACAGCCCGTACGGGTCACCTGGATAGCTATGAACCCAGCCTAACAGTGACTTCACACAATAGTAACAGTGTCTACTCTATTTTCACATGTTTTGTCAATCGCTTGAAGGTTAGCAGGAAGAGATCCCTTAAGGGATATGTTCGCCTTTGTACTTGTGTTCTGTTTTATTTGTTATTTTGTCATGTTTATTCTGTACAATAAAGAGTTACATACATACATACATACTTTTGCTAGCCTCAGTGGCGAAACTATAGGGTGGCAGGGCTGGCAAAATGCCACGGGCCCCCGACCCAAGGGGGCCCCCGACACTAGATTTTTTGTGAACATTGTACCTTTTGCTACTTGTTTTTTTTTATTCATTGAGACAGCTAAGCTTTTTTTAAACTTTCTTTATGAATAGCTTTATTTTGCCGACTTTGAGCAA
>BHDV01065318.1:0-21957 GCA_005406045.1 Adoxophyes honmai | reverse complement strand
GACGTAAAGATAGAAGTCCGGATTAAATAATAGGCTACTTTTTATCCCGGATAAATTGATGTTCCCGAGGGAAAACAAAAATATACACATTTTTGAGTAATCCCAAGATATCGGCGCAAATTATGATGATGTTTGATTTAAAAACATTATAACAAAGAATGTTAAGTGTATTTGCATAAATATTTTCCAGTTTTACTAATGAATTCCAGAGATAATTTCAAATTGTGACCGTTAAATTTCTCAACCCAAAAAAAACGGAGTAGGTATAGTGTCAAGTTTAAAAAACCGCCTCTTCATTATTTTCGTGGATGTAAGGTGATTAGGGAATTAGGTTTCGGTATATTTTAAGGCGGATAGGCTAGCAATGTGTCACTCTTATACCTGCCAACTTAAATCTTAAAATATATGCTAAAAGTTACCACGGAACGTGAAATAGTCATGGTTTTGTCTGCGTATCGTTTCGTGTGCTCTGCCTACCCCTTTTGGGAATTCAGGCGTGACGTATGTATGTAGGTATGTATGTTGACAGGTATTTATGATAAGTATTTCCGAAAAAAATATTGAAAAACCAAAAAATAACGATAAAGATACCAGGAAGGCATAACACACGCGGAGCTTCGCTCAGACAATAATACAACTTTGTCTACTGTTATCATAAATTCTGTAAAAAAACATTGAAAAGTATACTTACTGGCCTATATTATAAAGCAGAAACACGAATAATCATAAAAATGCAGAAATGTGCGAGCATGTTTTGATGCCACACAATCACTGACTAATATTCTCAGATTAAAATGTATAATGTCAATTCGAAGACTTTGCTTTAAATACATGTTAGTTTGCGTCTAAATATCGGTGAATGTCGACCTGTACTTAGTGCTACGATTTTTTTAAAGAGGTAATTTCGTCACACCATAGTTTTCGCGCTTGTAATTTACACAGTGTAACTTCTAACTCGTGAACAGAAATGTTTTTTCTAAACTCCAAAATTCTAAACCCTTGGTATAAATACTTCCACTTTGTGAAACTGTTGACTTTTATTTTATCAAATAAAAAATATAAATCATAACTTTCTATACCTCTACGTTTAATTGAAACGTTAACTCATTTATTAAAAAACTATTTTTGTTAAAATTATTTTAATCAAATTTAATGGGCTGTCAATTGCCATTACCGCCAATGCTTCATATTATTCTTAGGCGAATCGGAAAATATGTTTTCTGTATAAGACTTAGAAATCACTCTGTATAATGCATGGAATAAATTCCACTCAAATTAAGCTGCATAAATTACATAGCATGTTTCATAACTACGATCATTTTTTAGCGTAGTAAAATAACCCGAGAAGAAAAATTGGAAAAAAGAAGCCAGAAGTAAAAAAAATGGGAGAATTAGAAGTAAAGTAAAGAAAGGCTGTACAGTGTCGCGTTTATTCATTTTTCCGTGAATGTCGTAAGAGGTGACTAAGGTAATAAGTTAGATGGCAAGCTAAAGAAACATGAAAAGTCGTGGTTTTTGTATACATATTTAGTGTTCCTTAGAGACCTACATAAGTGTTATTCTATCCCGACACCACACAAGAAAAAATGTTTTAATGTTGCTTCTAGAGGGAAAAGACCTTATTAAAGACCGTTGACCCCGAAAAAGAAATAGGTATTATTGTGCCCTATGACTAAAGTCATTTATATAGTCGAGGCGTGTATAACAAACAATGAGTGTTTGTTGGTTTGTCACAAACGCTCTCATAAACATAACAGACATTCCTTCAGTTGCGTAGATAATTACTAATATACATTGTGAATAATCTCGTTTCTAGAATTCTAAGAAGATTAGATCATGAATTCCACAGTTAAAAGATGATTAGATATTGCGGTAAAGCGTTTAGACCGTAAAATTTTTAGAGAGGTCCATGTGAAATTATATTGTGTTCAATTGGTGCTCTTCTAACTATAATGTTTGCACCCTAAATACCATTATTATAAGGAAAAAAACTACTGTAATCAACCAACTTTCGAATAATTTACTTTTCGTTTCAATGTACGGTGGGCCAATAAAGTGGTCTACCACTTTTGACAAAAGTTTCTGTAAGATCAAAATTATCACAAGGTTGACATTGTCACTGTCATAATATTATGGCGAGGGGAAATCGATCTTGTTGTTTCCTGAGGTTCAAATGAATATCGATCTTGAGGGGGTAGACCAATTTCTTGGTCGACTGTACCTCTAATTTTAGCACTGCAAAAAACAGGCAACATCGTCAATGTTATTTTGGTATCTACATTCTACAATATTCTACATACATACAAACCCTGTGTTCCCAAATAGGGTAGGCAAAGCACACGAAACGTGACTTAGGCCAAACAATGACTAGGTTTGAAAGATGGAAGAGGTAGTATAATAGTGATAGGTTGCTAACCTATAACTCAAAACAAGTTGAACTAAGATGTAAGACAAGAGCTCAGAATAGATCTGATAATACGAGAGTCAACCGTATTTCTCACCATCTCTTTCTCTCTTTACAGGAATAGAACAAAACCAAGATGGAGGGCAAACTCTTCGCGGCGACCATTTCCACGCTCGCCCCGCGGTTCAAATTCAGCAAAACTAAACCTACAATAGAGAACTTCGCCTTCAAACTCCACTACAAGGCTACAGTGACTATCCTCGTCGTTTTTGTTATCCTGGTATGCGCCAGGGAGTTCTTCGGTGACCACATCAAATGCATATCGGATCAAGGAGTACCAGATAATGTTATCCAGACCTACTGTTTCTTCATGGCCACCTTCACTATAGTAAGTATGCTTGAAGCACCTGAAACTGGGTGGATGGAAGTGGATGAAGCGAGTGAAGTCGTTTGGTGGGAAGTGAAATTTTAATTCAATTTTGAAACAATACATGACACGTTACAAAACCAAAGTTTCATACCCACTTTTGACAGAATTTTAGGTTTGAAAAAGTGAAAAAGGTGTAATAGTGGCAGGTTGCTAGCCTGCCCCTTAAAGTATATTCTCAAACTATTTCAACCTTTATTACGACATCCACGGAAGAAATTTAAAGGTGTTACACTACACCCGACACCACATGAATAAGTACAGTTGTAAGTTTGTTTGACGCCAAGTAAGTGCCTGAAACCGAAGAGTATGTATGATTGCGAAAGTGAATGAAGCGCTAGAAGTCATTTGGTGGGAAGTGCAAACATGTAAATACATACACACGTCTGTGTTCCAAAATGGGGTAGGCAGAGCACACGACAAGTTGCAAACGAAATCATGACAGTTTCACGTTACCGACCCACTAAGTATAACAGGCTGTATGTCTGTATCATCATCATCATCATCCAGTCTATATACGTCCCACTGCAGGGCACAGGCCTCCTCTCAGTATGAGAGGGCTTGGGCTATAGTTCCCACGCGGGCCCAGTGCGGATTGGGAACTTCACACACAACATTGAATTGCTTCGTTGCTGTGTGCAGGTTTCCTTACGATATTTTCCTTCACCGAATAGCTCGTGGTAAATATCAAATTCGATATCGCACATAGATTCCGAAAAATTCAGAGGTGCGAGCCCGGGGTTTGAACCGACGACCCTCTGCTTGAGAGGCCACAGGTCGAACCGCTGGGCTACCACGGCTTTTTAATAGTCTTCAGTCTGTATGCTTATTGTCAATATTGTTGCCTGCAGGTACGTCACTACAACGAGAGCCTCCTGCAGTCCGGTTTCCTGCCCCACCCAGGAGTGGGGCCTATGTCGGACTCTGACGAGACTCTCCACCACACATACTACCAATGGGTTCCGTTTGTGCTGTTCATACAGTCCATCTGCTTCTACATGCCGCATTATGTGTGGAAGAAGAAGGAAGGTACGTGTAACCAACAGTGAACGTCAAAGTGACATTACATTGCTCGACAAAGCGAGCTTTAGTACGTTTATTGTTACAACAACGTTCCGCTGTTGATCAGGATCCAACTTGTTCGACGGTACATAAAAAAACGAGGTTTATTGGTACTTTCACCTGTCACGTTGTCTGCAATCAAATCTTGCAAGTTAAATTTGATCTACGTTCCGGATTCCGATTGAGCTGAAATTTTCTTTACTCAACAAGTACAACAAAACGTCTATTACATCTATCACCTCTGTACACCAAATGGTGTAGGCCGAGCCAAATCAATGGCAGAGTCACGAAATGCTTTATTACCATAGCTGTCTATTGGATGCTTCCTAGCCAATTCTTTAGATAAAAGAGTTATAGAATTGATATTTAAAAAAGATGATGGATTACGTCGCTATAACACGATTCTGTCACATAATTATAGAAAAGTCCACATTAAATTATTAATATAGCAGTCGAATCCTAGTGTAACAAAGTATGTGAAAAAATCTGCCTCATTTTAAATTACACTGCCTCTTGTAGTAAGGTTAGAGATTGAACTAAAAAAGAAGGCAAGTCTTAATCAGACTCTTCGCTATAGTCGATCTAATAAACCTGCAGTTTATTGGAAAATGGGACACTTATCAAATCGAGGATGCGATAAGATAGTCACGACATCGCTGATAAACCATCAAGTAACTGCAACGGGCAATATGTTACGTAACGTATGCCACGCATTTCAAAAGTGAGAACTTCTCTAAAATAATTTTATTAAAAACAACACAACTGTACAAAATAACAGTAAAACTTATAAATACCTTATATTAAGAACAAACTTATCTAAAACTAAAATTAAAGATAAAAAAATCTCCTAAATCGCCGCCAATAGGGAGGGTGCCCAGAAGGCTGGCAGCTTTGTCACGTTGTATGGCAATGCTGATTCGCTGAGCGAAATAATGGCCAGCCTTCTGGTCATGGGAGGCCTGTATGAGGCGCGCCGAAAGCTCTTTGAATATGCGGCGCACATTAGCCCCCCAAGGTTTCGACTCCAAACGCCTTAAACGAATAACTACCACCGAGGGCGCTATATTTTCGGCGTTTGAAGTCTTCTCTTACAAACTACAAATACAAACTGTAAGAATTAGCAGAGCTATTGGCTCCCGCACTCGGAATCATGATCGCTTTAATTAAATTTGACAGGTCGAAACTAATCTTGCTCTAAAATTAAAACAAATGGTATCGTCATGACAGTCGAAACCCATGCCCATGCGCGTTTGAAGTCCATTGAGCGCAATGATAACAGTTGGGGATTGTTTTACACGAAAGCAGTTCACCGAGGCGCTTGGGATCGCGATCGCTTTAAACCTGACAGGTGGTAACCAATCGCTTTGAAATTGAAACAAATGGTATCGTGTAGCGTCAGACAATCGAATACTAATTCCAAGCACGTCTGAAGCACAAGACGCGGCTAAATCGCCACCCTCTTTCCTCTTACCCTTATTACTGTAACTTTCTGGGAATACATGCCCGATTTGTTCCATTATTTGAGCATAAATTTCGAATATCGAATTCACAAACTTTTTTTAAAGGTGGCCGCGTCAAGGCTTTGGTCGACGGCCTCCAGTATGCCAGCATTGCGATCCAAGATGGCGACGACATGACTGTCAAAGGGAGCACGGTGCCTTCTAAAAAGTCGTTGGAAAAGAAACTGGACATGATCAGGAAGGACATCGTGTTGAGGTAAGGCTAAGTTAGGTTAAGGTTACATTTTAAGAAATGATGCTTCCATTGAAATTAACACGCAACGGCAAATCCGTACAATGATGTTGCAGATGGTTGTTTTTAGCACATGCACTTATATGATTATTCTTTCGATGATTCGTCTTCACAGCATTTCGCTTGCTCTGTCTACCCCATTTGGGAAAAAAGACATGATACATGTGTGGATTTGTTACACCCAGAGTAGAAGACTAACGATGTCCATTCCCATTCCCAAAAAAGACCTTTTCTTTCCCCAGGCTCCGCATCACAAGAACCTGGTCTGTTTGGATGGTTGCCATGGAGATAGTCAACTTATTCCACGTGATGCTTCAAATCTGGATCGTGAACTGCTTCCTCAACGGCCAGTTCATGGACCTAGGAATCAGGGTCATCGGTTTCAACGATTGGAACAATATCGCGGATCCGTTAGAGAACGTTTTCCCCAAGGTAAGATCCTGATAATCTCGTCTCCTTTAGGCCCTGCGCAGACGACAGACTATCCGCGACGGACTTTTTAGTCTCACAAAATAGAACCTATAAAATTACATGCAGTAACGCACACGACGCGCAAATAGTCCGGCGCACAAAAGAAAAGGGTTAGTGTATTGTGGGCGATAGGCTAGTAACCTGTCACTACGATGCCACGTTTATCTGGTTACCCTGAAATTGGTAAACGTGTCACTGGATGTTTTAATTCATGCGCTCTGCTTACCCCTCTCAAGAAATACAGGCGTGAGAATTATGTACGTAGTATGTGTAATTTGACACTGTATTCTCTTGGATCAGGTGACGAAGTGCATCTTCCACAAGTACGGTCCCAGCGGGTCCATACAGCAGCACGACGCGCTCTGCGTGATGGCGCTCAACATCATCCACGAGAAGATCTACGTCATCCTCTGGTTCTGGTTCCTTTTCCTCTTCATCGTCTCTGTGCTCGGTAAGACTGAGATCTTCAGATTCTGCTTCAGATTATTTATAATCCAGTTTAGCTCTCCTAAGGCCCATGGTCCTACGTATAGGACTAATGTCAAAATAAGTTTGAATTTTACATGAATGACACTAAGCATCAAATTCAAACGATCAAAATTTGGTGCTGGGCCTTAGGAGGTTAACATATTTGTTTGTGCATACCACCACCAGCGTATTTTCTGTCGTTTTCATGCATTTTATCACGTTCAGTGCGTTACGACCAGTATTTTGTCGTAGTTGAGTTCCAGTCTGTGCGTTAGCTCATTGTCCTTGTCTTACCCCCGGTGCGGAGGTGAATACACTAAGTTCCTGTACACGTACAAAAGAGATAACTATATGTCTGATATCCTTGCTTCATATGAAACCAGTTTCTAATAAAAAAATGTACGGGAAGTATTTTTGCGTAACGCATAGAAATAAAATTATTTTCCTCTAATGCGGCACGGGAACTATTTGGCCGTACACCTCCACCCCGTACCGCACTGACGTGCGCGCGCGCGGCGCTTCAGTTTGCTCTAGAGCGGTGCGCAATAGTCGTTTTCACGTCGCTTTTTGTCGACACGCGCAAGGTGCGAAAATGAAACGATCACAAATGTTAAATCCGAGCACCTACCTAAGCAAGACTTGAACTTTGTCGTTTAATTTTTTTTCATTAAGTATTATTTTTTATTTAGCTGGCCAATGATTAGTCAATTGATCTCAATAACTAAGTCTAATGTTAGGTTCCTGATATATTTTTTGTTTAATATGGGGAATTAGTATTCCTGTCTACATTTTGTTTTTATGTTGTTGATTGTCTTAGATTGTGCATGCATATTAATAAATATTATTTCAAGTTTATGTCGACTTTACTTATCTTACGAGTATACCCCATCACTAGCGTTCTATCTAATGTATGCGGCACGGGAAGTAATTTCCCGTAAAATTACCGATTTTTTAAAATGCCTATAACTTTAAAAATGCCGCACAGAACACCGGGCGACGCCAGATGTATATTCACAAGGATGTAAACTATCGATTCGTTAAAAAAAATTGTACTGGCGATGAGTTTCCATGTCTCCAAAGACCTTTGAATCCAGGTCCTGACACGGGAAAATGAAGGTCGTAACGCACAGCTGGTATTCTTACTACGGGAAATATATAGCTCGTATAGCACTAGATGTAAGTTTCAGTTTAGCTTTGCCGCAGCGAAGGTGTTATATGGACACGCCGCACACGATTGACGCCGGTGGCCGCCACACGCTACAATTGTCATAGCTTGCTTCTTGTGGCCCGCACCGGCTGAACAACTGTTTGAACTAAACAAGTGGTTGTCGCGCGCTTCAACTACTTTTGTAGCTGCGTCTAGATTCTCGTGGCGGCGATTGTGGCTGTGACCGGTGGCTTGTCCGCGGCGAGACTTCTTATCGTGGCATAGCCATGGTCTTGTCTATAATGTAGCTTTCCCTATACTCTGCCTTATCTGCCTACCCTATTTAGGAATTCAAGCGTGATGTTTGTCTATAGATAAAATCTACTGTTTTTTTTTCATTCCAGCCGTGATCTGGCGTGTCATCTCCTTCTTCCTCTACCGCCGCTCCCTCCGCTTCAACGAATTGATGTTCCGCCAAGTGACTGGTGGCAAGTTCAACCCATACAACGTGATCAGTGTGGTCAACGGCTGCCAGTTCGGGGATTGGCTGTTCCTCTATTACCTCGCAAAGAACATGCAGGGCTTCGTGTTCAGGTAGGTCCTATGAAGCATTGTCTATCCGTGCTGCTGTAGTTTTTCTCACAGGTGTTGTACACCATAAGAAAGGCAAAAGACCTCAGGAGTCGTACATCACTCTCAGATTCGGGAGATTTACTTTGCTTTTGGATATCACGTGTATAGATCGTATCTCTGACCCATCACAGAACGTTCACGTAAATGTAATAAAGATTTCTCGCGTTGAGTGATGCAATGTCACTGGTTCTATAGTGTAATGAAATGAACCGAAGTGAATATCTTTATTTGCTGTTGACACCATTTTTTAAGTATACAATATAATTTTATTTAAGAATCGTGTATATTTTTAGATACATTCATCGGTCTGATTGATTGATGATCTGAAACCGATTCGATTTTGCCTTTTAAAAGAGATTTAAGCACGTGAAAAGTGACTTGCAAGTTAAACAAGTATCCAATTGGTTCGACAACACATCCAGCTAACTCACTCACTTGTGAACTTCACCAGGAAGACACGCTATTATGATTAAGTGTTCTGACTTCCAACTCTTCAAATTCCTCAGGGAGCTGTTCGCGCGTTTAGCTGAAGAGTTGGAGAAGCGCGACATGCCGTACGGGCATATGGGCCATGAAAAGAAGGGGGCCGAACCTGTTCTAACAAGTCACGTGGACTACAGCGACGAGACACTGCCCCTGAAGGATGAGAAGACCTCGTTATGAACGCCCAAGGAACGTCCAGGTCTTTGACGATCTTCGCAGGCTGGTAGGGACAAGGGCGTACCCAGGTTCTGGGCCAGGGGGGGGGCAAATCAGATTTTTATAAGTTACCTATTAGTAAAGAATAAAAAAACTGCCAAGTGCGATATTTAATTTGTAGGGACGTCAACATTATACAGGGGGGGGCACTGCCCCCCCTGCCCCCCCCTCGGTACGCCCATGGGTAGGGATGTCCTGCAAGATGTCAATCGGAAACCTTCGTATTTCTAATGCTCTCTCGATCAGCCTTGGGTATCGGTTTGTCATTTTTGAAATTCGAAGCTGAATGTATTCCCATATGAATAGGCAATGCGTGTATTTGAATGGTTTATTTTTCACGCTCACTGGTTTTGTGTTCTATGCCCATCAATATTATTAGTAAATAAATTGTGGCGTCATCGTACTGTTACCACTCGTCTCAATAGAATTCGTTTCCTTAACAAAGAGTCAACATGAACAGACTCATGTACGAAGTCACGACCGTTGGCATTTAATGCCAAGTTGTGTTATCTGTTCTTAATATTTTTTTAAATTAAATAAATTACTAATATGACTTTTTGAACTGACATTTATGAACGTTACATAGTGGTATAAATGATCGAATTAAAAATCTCGAAAAACGCGTATTTTTGCCTATTTATATGGAAATATTACTAATTTTAATTTAATCAAACAACTGACTGACATTTCGGTTTACGTCCTGTACCGAGGTTTCCCGATGACATTGAAATTATACTCTTTTTAGCCTGAAGTATTTCTGCTGGTTTTTGGAAATAAAAGACATCTTATCTAACTTTTATAATTTGAAGTTAATTGTCTTTTAGTTAGACCACGGCAGAATTAATTCTAGCAGTGTGTTAGCATCGTGGGAATGGAGAGGCTAAGAGGTATCATTGTGATATAATGCGTCCGAACATAAGACAATCTGTTTAGGCGGATGACTAGATTTTTTTAAATTAGAAGCTTATTTTATTCAACATGTTTGCGTGTTATTTTATCATAAAAATATTAATTCAGTCATTGTTTTTAACCTAAATTCGATTCCAATGCGTAAATTCGATGATAGAGCAAAATAATGATAACTAGTGGGCATGGGTAACTCGTAAAAGATAATCCATCGAATTAGTTTTTTTTTTATTCGCCTTGAAACTTGGGCCCTAGAGCAGAGACCCTTACAGCCAGTAATATACCGCGTGTTTTAGAATTGAAATTAGAACTTATGTCTCTTAGATTTGAGACTTGAGTATTTTTCCGTCATTAAACAGATTGTTTGTTTATGATACCTATTAGGTAATTAAACAGACACAATTATTCCGCAAACAGTTTAGACTAGTGTATTAGTAACAATGTAAACGTAAACAATTAAATTAAACAAACATGATACAGTGATTAAATGTTGCTCAAGTATGTACGCATCGCGCGGTGATTTAATAGCCCTAACAGACGACCAAATTTGGTTTGGAGCCAACCAAGTTCGTGGTTTTGGGCCAAATCAAATTTGGTCGTCTGTTAGGCTCAATTCACACCAGAAGAGCAGCGCAGCGCGGCGTAGCGCAGCGACCCGCTCCGTGGAGAATAAGCGAGGATTCCTGCGACTGCTCGAGAAGCCGCTGGAATGCGTAGGAAGTCGCTGGAATTTACATAATTATTGACATATTGACATATGTATTGAAAGCGGCCGTCGCGACTACTCGAGCATCCTCGGGCATTCCCGCGACAGCTCGCGCAGTCGCACGGCTTTGTTTATGGAATGCGCTGGAATTCCCGCGGATCCGCGGGCATCCGCGCGCAACGTTAGAGTTTCTCATGCGATAATAAGTCTTATTGTAATGAAAATAAAGTTAAAATTCTCATGACACTGAAACTGCGCTCCGCTACGCCGCGCTGCGCTGCTCTTCTGGTGTGAATTGAGCCTTAGGGCTTTAAGATTGCTCGGCGAAATTAGTGGGGGTAATCGGCGCATCGGGGGCAGCGCGGGGAGGTGAAGCGACTGAACTACCAATAACGTGTGGCCGTCTCCCTCGCTCCTCGGGTACCGAATAGACCTAAAAATTTGTTACCGCATACCCCTTCTACTTTTGCCCAGCGATCTTGACTCACCACGCGACCTAGGTAGGTACATTGTTTTGGTACATTGGTTTGGCATAGTAAGGTAGATACAAAACCTTTTCTGTAAATGGCTTTCACCCTTGCTAGCTAGTGTGGTAAGCAGTATTGTACCTACCAATGTCGATGTAGGTAGACATAATATATTTTTGGAAAGGTTCAGACAGGGTATTTAAAACGAATATCTACTTAATATAATTTATGAAAAGCACAGACAATACAAAACTTTTGCAAAAGTTTCTTTCGTGAAATGTTTTTTTTTTTTACTATACATGTAACTGTTTAACCAGGAAACATCAGAAAATGACAGGAGCGACTCGTGCAAGTTGCCATGCTAAATTTTATACGATGGATTCCATGATGTCCTGTACAAAAATGTCTCTCATATTAATTCCCTGTCTGTGACTTGGAATTGTTCAATCCATTAGATAAAATGTTGTACGAAATGCATTTTTAGAATAATTTATAACTTATAAGATACGTAAAATATCTAGTACTCGACGCTGCTCCAATGATCGACATTTTAAGGCCTGATTCAATGGCGAAGCGAAAAGCACGGTGTCGATTATTGGAATTAAGCTGTCGATGATTGGGTAGTTTACGATAGATATTTTTAGTTTAACGTTTTATGGTTTTCTAAAATACATTGTGAACAAAATTATTAATTAAGTGTAATCAGTTCTTGCCAGTAACTTGTGAAAGATTAATGATTTTATTTAGAGATTTATTAGAAGAATTAAAGAGCGCTGCCATATTTTTGTATTTTACTTTAGATAGAGGAGAGGTGTAGTAATAAATAGTGGCGTCTATAGCGCCAACAATACTACGGTCATTGTTAGATTTTCAGATTTTCGGGATAAGTATTTTTATCCTAGAACAAGTGAAGTAAATGTGCTCGACACTAACCCAATTGCAACCTTATGTCATAGTTAGACAAGTGACAGATGGGTGTCGTCTACTGAGCGTTGAGGCGTCGAGCATTGGTAGTGGTTTCAAGTGTCAAAACAGCACTGAGTAGGTAGGTCGTTAATTTTGATCCCCGACTTAAGAACGTTTCGCTCTAACCTAACGTGAAGGAATGAGACGACACGATTTTTAAGTTTAAATCGGGCTAAGTGGTATATTTGTGTTAAAGTAATTATTGTAATTTTATACAATTAGCTCTAGTCGCAATGTTTTATGATTCAGAATAAACTTTAATGATCGTTTTATAGTATTTTTTCTTAAACCTACTGCATTTAACTGAACCAAGGACCCTGAATCCTCATTTTTATTGATTTCTACTAAACTAAACCAACTGTTTCACTATTATCTATTCTGTGTTTAAGGTTAGTCTCATAAAGAAAAAAAAAAGATTTTTTCTCAGGAAAACAAAGGTGAAATTGGAGTTCATTATAGCAATAACATGTATTACTTGTTATATTAAGTACAATACAAACGGTTACACCGATCGCAGTAAAACCTTGAGATTACTTAAAAAATGAGTGAGGAGTTGATCGAAATTGTAGTCTTAAAGGTAAAGAAGTATAATGTCCCTAACAAGTTTAAAAAAGTTGCTTTTGGACAAAAATAAAATAGTTATTTGTTTACATGCGACCCAGTACGTATAAAAACATACATACACACATACATATTCTCACGCCTGTATTCCCAAGAGAGGTAGGCAGAGCACATGACTTCAAAAATCCAGTGCCACGTTTAGCAATATCAGGGTAACCAGAAGTTAAACGTGATATTGCAGTGACAGGTTGCTAGCCCATCGCCCACAATACACCAACCTTTTCCCAGAGTCGACTCTTACGACACCCACGAGAAGAAAGGGGGAGGTGCTATTCTAACCCGGCACCACACGGGGAACGTATAAAACACGTACAAAAACTGTTACTTACTTAAAATAATCACCAAAGCAGGCGAGGTCTACTCGACAGTTTAAGCCCGCTCCGATGACGACATGTCGTGGAAGGTCTAGCAGCGGTTTTAGCCTTTGCACAAATCAAAAATATGAGAAGCCCGCGACCCGGTTATAAATGAAAAACAAATGAAATTCAGTGATTGAGGTTAGTTTTTCAAAAAGTCCAGCGGGTCCTGCGACCCATCTTGAAATGGCCCGCGACCCAAATTTGGGTCGCGACCCGAGGTTAAGAAATGATGGTCTATGGCAAGCAGGTAACGATAGAAAGAGACAACAATGTTTTACGCCCATACATTCTGTATAGGGTGGACCTTCTATAGGTACTATTAAGGTGTACCTACCAATGCTCGACGCCTCAACGCCCAGTAGACGACATCCATCTGTCACCTGTCTTACTATGACATAAGGTGGCAACTGTGTCAAGTTCCGTGTATTGGGTCAGTGTCGAGCATTGGTACATTTACCTTAATTCTGAGACGAGATTCCAAAGAGTTGCTGTTTGGCTAGACGTCTCAAATTTAGATATAGGTCGTATTTCTGTCATTGGCACCATAGTTTCGGACATTATAGGCAGAGAAAAATCTTTAATACACTGTCATTGAGTCGTAAATGTTATTTACCATTCAATTACGTCTAGTGGTACGGGAGGACCGAACTAGGAAGTGGTTTACGGCGCGTAATGAACACTTCCGGGAGCTATTTTTGGAAGGTAAATACTGTTACAAAGTTATGTTGGGCTTGATTTAGTTGAAGTTACGTTTAGGCAACGTTTAGGAGGATTTCTAAAGCGTACAGTCAAGGAAATTGATTACTGTGCCACTTTGTACCTTTTCACAAGAAATGTCACTGTGACATAGGTACCATACTTTCTACTAATCAAAGCAATATGAAACTCACTATGAAAAGGTTCAAAGTGGCACAGGTATCAATTTCCTTGACTGTACATCACGCCTGTATTCCCAAATAGGGTAAACAGAGCATACGAAACGCTATATAGACAAAACCATGACTAATCCACGTTTTGTGGCCACTTCTAGGATATATTTCTTTTAGGAGTTTTAGGTTTTTAGTTGGCAGGTATAATATTGACAGGTTGCCTGTCGCCTAAAATATACCTTAACCTAACGCCTTAGTCTTACGACATCCATGGAAGAAATGGAGAGGTGTTATTCTAAACCTGACACCACACGGATTAGATCAATCGCGAACAGGGATTGTTGAGCCACTTACCTATGTTTGTAACTTGGTCGTGTAATACTAATCCAATAGCTGACATCTAGTCGGTCACATCGGTCATTGATTACACGTCTAAATTGCGAACAGTGGCTAGTGGCTCAACAATCCCGGTTCGTGACTGTACTTATTCTACAACTTTTCGTCACAAATGTCTTAATAGGCCCTAGTTTCGCTCCCAGCTCACTTATCTATCGCTTGTAACTTAAACCATCGATAGTTTGACACGTTTGGATCATAACTCAGAAAGAAAGCTAGAAGCCGTGATAGCCCAGCGGTTCGAACTGTCGTGGCCTCTCAAGCAGAGGGTCATGGGTTCAAACCCCGGGCTCGCACCTCTGAATTTTTCGAAATTTATGCGCGATATCAAATTTGATATTTATCACGAGCTATTCGGTGAAGGAAAACAACGTGAGGAAACCTACACACAGCGACGAAGTAATTCAACGTTGTGTGTAAAGTTCCCAATCCGCACTGGGCCCGCGTGGGAACTATCGCCCAAGCCCTCTCATACTGTGCCCTGCAGTGGGACGTATATCGTCGTATCCTACGAATAGGGGCGTAATTACCATTAATGCCTTTTTCCTCTTCTTTGATAATCGAATTCTGTATTTTTTTCTACATCTACTAGTCTTAAAAACATAACAAACTCATTTAATTTCGAAAAGTTATTCAAGTTTTTCAGATGAGCCACAATTGCAATAGCTCTATTTCTTCCGTCGAATAACGCCACTATAGCCGTAATAAGCTGTTTTCGCGGAGAAGTGAAGCTCGGGGAGTCTGCGGGAGGGGAAACCGCCGGCCGCGTTCGCCATTACGCCCTTTTACACGCGGAGCGTTTGCGCCTAGGACGGTGTCGTTATAACCTTTACGCCCCTTTTCCATGGCGATAACGTGTTTACGACACTATTTTTATGGCATTAACTACATTACGCCTTTTTTCCTCGTGAAAAAATAAAGTTTTTTTTTAAACTATCGTGGTAAAAAGAATTAACTGACATATTTTACATAAATTACATAAAAAATAAAGAATATATTTAACCATAAAAATTGTAGGGTGTCAAGTATTCTTACTTTTTAATTTTAGATTACTAGGTTTTACGCTGATTTTTTTAAACAGTTTAAAGCGTCTCCTGTAAAATCAACTTTTTGTAGTTACGCCCCTTTTCGTAGGATACGACGATATAGGCTGATGATGATGATGATGATGATGGATCATAACTGGACTAGTTACGCGTCTCCATGACCCGTATCTTTCTTTGGTAGGTTATTAGTAGCCATCTCATTATTAGCTTTCCAACCAAAAGTAGAAACAGACTTCAAGGTCAGTAGGTTTTTACAGTGCTTCTTTGTCTAGTCCCGTTATCTATTAACGAAACTGGACTACGTAGGTACTGGTACGGAGATCTATCAACAACAAGAAGTATAGAAAAGCGACGAAAAAAATAATATTTTAAATTTGTTGCCATACTTCAGCAATAAGCGTCAAAAAATACGTTTGCAAAGGTAGTGGCCTAGTGGCGCCCTTGTGTAAACGTTTGGATTGGCTGATCTCACAGCTGTCCGGGAGACCCGTACGGGCTGTTGCTACGGGCGCCCGGAGCGGGAGCACAAATGAACTGGAGCATCGTTTCACAGGGACCTCTGCTCACCAATCTGGGTCCTGAAAGTCAATCCTAACAGCTATTACCACACCATCGGTTCTACCTCTGCAGATCGTTGTCACAATAAACGTAATAAATAATATTTTGTCGAGCAAAGCGACGTTATTAAACGTTCAATGTACAGTCACGAACCAGGATTGTTGAGCCACTTGCCACTGTTCGCAATTTAGACGTGTAATCACTAATCAATGACCGATGTGACCGACTAGATGTCAGCTATTGGATTAAATAGTATTACACGACCAAGTTACAAACATAAGTGGCTCAACAATCCTTGTTCGCGATGGTACAAGTAAGTTTTATGGTGGGTCAGGAATCTATCACTTCGATGGTACAAGAGCGCAGGTCGATAGGACAGTTACGTTCGATGTTACCGTAACCATATTTGCTGTAACCTATATCACTACGTCACTCCGTGACTCAACTGGTAAACTCAAACGGTAATGAGATGACACAGGTATGTTACCGCTCAAATCACCTACTTTAAACCATTGGCCCACATAAACGTCAACCTACACGAATTTGTGTGCTTTGGTCAAATTTTTGGTAGCTTCTAAAATATGGATAACTTGGCTTAAAGCGACTTTGCTTTAAACATTGGTCTTACGACTTACGAGTAGGTGGTGCGAATAGTGATAGCGCGGAGTACGAGCTTGGTTTCTAAAAGATTTGCTACGGAATAGCCTGAAATACATTGAACTAAACTTGATTAAAGACGTGAATTATTCGTTTTTTTCACTATGAGTGACTCTCATGTTAGTTGCGTGTATAAAATAGACTAACGTTGTCGACATTGACGTGAATTTCTCTACAATTTAAATATTAATTGTAAATGAAAACCTTGCCTTTAGGGCGACGTCTAGTAAAGCTCATAATTACCTACTTAGATTTTCAGTTTTTGTACCTACAGCAAGGTCAAGTCCAGGAATTTTATTGCCCATCTTAGAACCTGTACTTGATCATCGAAACAATTTTCCCAGTGAAACTATAATGTTTTATTTTAAAAGGTCCCTCGGTTGGTTTAGTTAGACTTAAATTTCGTGACTGTTCTTCTAGAATTTATAGTTGTGGTTTTAGTTTTATCGAAATCGCAATGTAAAATACTACTGCATTGCATTTTTAAGTCGAAGGTCAATTATTTTTGCATTTTCCTTGTAAGTCTGTGACATTATGATACAGCTAAAGATTATGTAAATTATGTTAAGTTCACGAATTCATTAACATTTTAATGAATCTATGTAGGTAAGTGTTATTAAAATTTACTCGCGTAACATAAATATCCAGACATACCAACTAATTCATTTCCTAACCTTATTTATCGTCCATTTTACTAAAATAACGTGCAAGGTAAGAAAAGGTTTTAATTTCTATTCACGGCACTGAACAATATTAATAAAACGTTCTAATCCAATTTTACTGCAATTCTGCGTCGAACGAAACGTTTTGCTCAATGGCAACACCGGCTAAAATATGGCGCCGCGCGCGCTGTCGCACGTAATCACTTCGAGCTCGAAATGTTTCCATCTCACTCCCGCAAACAGCCGGCAACTGACCTGCTTGGGACAGGAACGAGACAAAGTTATACGTAACGTATAGCGTTACCTCACTTTAGCGCGTAAATTGCCGTTCCGAGTGCGTCGAACGCGGGGTGCGTTCACGTAATTATGTCACGCGGTCTCTGTCTCTCGGTAGATACAGCTATAGTAACACAGTACTGGCAGTATGCTATGCACTCTGTGGTGTGGGCTAGTAAAACAAAATTGTGCAAGCGAGTCAGAGTACTTGAGTCCGGCGGTCGTATGATTACGACTCCAAAGTGATGAAATGAACTAATTTCCGTAGACGAGACTGAAACTAATAAAATTACCGAGTATATGCCTAATTAGAGGTGAAAGACTGTTATTTATACAAGATTTTGTGGACTTTACTGTGATTTTTACTGATAATTTCGATTGTTAACACGCCGAGTTGGTTCGGAAAACACGCAGTTGTTCGCGGAAAATATTTCCATAGCGCAAAGAAAAACAATTGACCGTGTGTTACCTTACCAAGGAACGTCTTCGAAACTGTGAGTATTATGCGTTTTGATTGTTGATTGCGAGGTCGTGTAACACTTAGATGGAACTCCACTGTCTACAGAATTTGATCGTCCCCAATTCTATTGTGCTCGTTAATGATTTTGTAAACTAGCTGCGAGTCCGAAGCGCATTATTTTGTTTTGCTTTTTAGCTGTCAGTTTTTTTTTTAATTTTGTGGCTAACGAATTGTGCGAACATTCTTATTTATTTCCATGTCACGTGTGATGAGCGCTCCGTAAAATAAAATTAATAACGTAATAAAATGATAGATCATACGTGTGATTTGGGACTGTTTTGTCTGTAGCCATAAATCCTTTTAAATTAACTTCCATACTTCTTAACTGGAATCTGGCCACATGCACATGCCCACTGTTTAAGTACCTCAACTAATTATCTAAATACCAGAACTTTGATCCTTAGCTTTAAAACTAGGTTAAGCACATCTGAGGATTGTCTACATACATAATCTCCAGTTAATAAATACCCAGTCACAATGCCCATAATTGAACAAAAGACTTTTATTAACACTGATTGACTCATGCCTTTTGTCTTTATTTTAAGGATTAATTTTAGATTAAAAAATAAATAAAACTATTTGTGCAATGTTACCATAACCACTTCTATTTTTGACACCTTTTCTGTAATGTAATTTTAATTTTTTCTGTAATTTTAATGCAACTTATTATGAAGATTTTCTGGTCAATTTATTGATAAATCCAGTCATAATGAGCTCTAAAATTGTTTGAAATATGATACAAAATATAAGACAGTGATTCAGTATTATTATCTTTTTCTTAATTGCATTGTCTAAAGTAATTAGGCCAGATGATTTAATACTTTAAAACAAGTAAACACTCAATGATACTGAATCACTTTTTTAATAAGTTGTATCACATTGAAATTTTAACTATCGGTCTGTCCTGTGCATGATTGCTTTAGCTATTAATTTTAAATTTACATTAATTTTAACTTACATTGTTTTAGAAAATTCATTCAAACAAATCAGGATATTATTAAGTAATTGGATTCAGTAGAGCAAAACAGCATGGATTTGTATAAAAATCTTGTATAGAAATTGATTTGAACATGGTTTTGAAACACTAGTCAATTTACATAAAATTTCAACTCAAAGTCCAAATTGCACCGCTGAAACCACTAACTTTTTTACAGGCCCCATTATCGGTGGTGAAAATTCTTTTAAATTGTCTCATAGCATAAGTTTGTCATTGTTGTGGTGACAGATTAGTTTAACATGTTAAAAGTTTTAGGCTTATAATTGCAAGATTGCATTTTCTCTTTCTCTCCCATTCTCAAAACTCTTTGGTCTTATACCTAAAACGCTTTGCCTACTTATTATATACCTTTACATTTTCAACTAATTTTCATCACTTGTAATGGGTTCTGTTAGTATAATAATCACTGGCATTGCAATAGCTTGGTCTATTTTTTAGTAAAGATTTTTGTGATCTGCAGTTTTCAAACTATCTCCACATTCATCTTTCAGTAAGATAGATTCACTCTCTCCCTCTCGCCCTCTAGTACTGAGAGGAGGCCTGTGCCCTGCAGTGGGACGTATATAGGCTGATGATGATGATGAAGATAGATTCACTAAATAAAATGTGGATGAAACAGTTCAAATTATTCACAAAGACGGCTTGATCGAAGAAATTAGCTTTATCTTTTATTTCTGTGTCAATGCAGATACTACCAGTTTCTTGTGAATGTTGTAAGAGGCGATGTTTTAGGAGATAAGCTGGCAACCTGTCACTGTTACACTTCTTTTTCCTAACTTACATACATACATACATATTCTCACGCCTGTATTCCCATGAGGGGTAGGCAGAGCACATGAATTCAAAAATCCAGTGCCCCGTTTAGCAAATTCAGGGTAACCAGATAGTTAAACGTGATATTGCAGTGACAGGTTGCTAGCCCATCACCCACAATACACTAACCCTTTCCTAGAGTCGACTCTTACGACACCCACAGGAAGAAAGGGGGTGGTGCTATTCTAACCCGGCACCACACGGGGTTTCCTAACTTAAAAACTAAAAATGTGCTATGTATGTGGGTATGGCTGGTTTTGTATGTTCTGCATATCCCGTTAGAGAATACAAGCACCATAGTGATTCAAATGGATTTGGTTAGTGTGATAAGCTAAAATAATATGCTGGAAGTGGCCACGAAACGTGAAATAGTCGTGGGTTTGTCTATGTACCGTTTAATGTGCTCTGCGTACCCCATTTAGGAATACAGGCGTATGTATGTTCATAAGTTCAAAAAGGCCTATACAATAGTACCTAAGGTAAAGTCACCGGTAATGGACAAAGAACCAGTAATGGACAATGACTCTTATTTACTACCCACTAAGGAAAAGTCATTTGTTTTACAACAATCAATTCACAACTCTATGGTCTTTAAAATTATGAATGAAGTGGACACTGGTGCTTGTCAGCTTAAACCGTCCATAACTGGTGCCGTTACCTTATTACAAATTATGAAATAATTCCCCCGTGTGGTGCCGGGTTAGAATAGCACCTCCCCCTTTCTTCCCGTGGGTGTCGTAAGAGTCGACTCTGGGAAAGGGTTAGTGAATTGTGGGCGATGGGCTAGCAACCTGTCGCTGCAATATCACGTTTGACCATCTGGTTACCCTGAAATTGCTAAACGTGGCACTGGATTTTCGAATTCACGTGCTCTGCCTACCCCTCTTGGGAATACAGGCGTGAGTATATGTATGTATGAAATAATGTATAGCCTCCATGTATGTCACATGGATGCTGGACGTTTGCTTAGCGTGTTCTTAGCGGGGGTCTAGCGTGTCACCGCTCGATCAACAATAGTAGGACGATCAACTCACTAAGGGGCAGCGCAGACCACAGACTTTTGTGCGATCGAGTCTGCGGCGCAATAAAAACTCTGAATGGCGCGCAGAGAGTTTCCATTCAGAGTTTTTATTGCGCCGCAGACTCGATCGCACAAAAGTCTGTCGTCTGCGCTGCCCCTTAAACCTAGTTCGGACTAGGCTAGTATTTTAGTCGAGTTGCGAGTTATTTTGTAACTAAACGTGTAACAATAAAAAAGTTGAGTTTCATTGTTCAAACACATTTAAGTAGTTACAGCAAAAGCTCCTTATCGCGGGGGATACGTTCCATAAATGTGCCGCGAATACAGAAACTGTGAATACGGAATAGTAATTTGTATGGGATTATAGGGGATACGTTCCTAGGTGACAAAAAAAAACAATTTGTTCCATAGACGGATCAATATTACGGATTAAATGTCACGTTCACAGCTCTTGTTAAAACCTCTTCTTCAATGGGCTGTGAATTTAACACTTCCTCAAAGTCGCTTTCAGTCAAACTTCACTTTGCTATTCAAGCAATTCCTGAATGAATGTCATTTATCTTGTTCTATGAGTTCGAACCCATCTCGGCCTATGTTTGCAGTCAAAGTTTGAATTTGCGCAGATTCTTCTTCATTTTCCGCAATAAATCCGCGAATAATGAAATTTTCGCCGCGAATACCGGAATTGGGTCACAATTTTTTAATCCGCGAATAGTGAAAACGCGAATGAAGGAAGCGCGAATAAGGAGCTTTTACTGTACTAAATTACTCGCTACTCGACTAAAATACTAGCCTAGTCCGAGGCTTATAGCTCCAAAAGCGCTGGCAGCGAAAGCGGAACGGCGCGGGGCGGTGTCGTGATGGTGTGAACGAAACGCTTTTGACCCGGTGCTTAGCGCTCTTTCGTATAATTCGGTATATTACAAACTAAACCGTGACGCCATCGCGCCGCGCCGCCACGCTTCTGCCCTGGGCAGACGACAGACTATCCTCGACGGACTTTTTAGTCTGTGAAAATTAGAGTCCGACCGAAACTGGTTTTGCGGCCGAAACC
>BHDV01065317.1:130113-141795 GCA_005406045.1 Adoxophyes honmai | reverse complement strand
TTGCTTTCGAGTCTTGGATGTTTATCTATATATAAGTATGTTTATCCGTTGTCTAGTACCCATAACACAGGCATTAAGTTGCCCACTTTGGGACTAGGTGATTGGTGTAAAAATTTGTCCAGTGATATTTAATTTTAATTTAAATAGGTTACTAAAGCGGGTCAGGAATCAATTGTATAAATAGTAGGCACCTTATATTTCTAATTCTTCAAAGGCCTGGTTCTTGGGACGGTAAGCTCAAACCGTAAGTCCTTAAGGCTGTAGGTCCTCACAATATCGGAAACAGAATCCCATCCAATTTCTGTTAGAATCGGAAACTTCAAAAGGAATTTAAACTAACCTCATTACAGCGTTTCCCGTTTCTGATTGGTTTAGTTTTGTTTGCCGTATTTTATCAAAGAAAATAGTATTGGGATAAATGCTTTTTGTGCTTGTACTAGTGATAGCTTAGTTGTGAACTAAAAGTGTAAAAGGGTAAATTCGGGCGTTTGAACCGCTGTCATTATTCTCAATATTTTTTTTTATCAGATACTGTTGGAAATGTGTATATAATAGTTTCATCATCATCGGCCTATATACGTCCCACTACAGGGCACAGGTCTCCTCTCAGTATGAGAGGGCTTGGGCTCTAGTTCCCACGCGGGCCCAGTGCGGATTGGGAACTTCACACACAACTTTGAATTACTTCGTCGTTGTGTGTAGGTTTCCTCACGATGTTTTCCTTCACCGAATAGCTCGTGATAATATCAAATTCGATATCGCACATAAATTCCGAAAAATTCAGAGGTGCGAGCCCGGGGTTTGAACCCACGAACCTCTGCTTGAGAGGCCATAGTTCGAACCGCTGGGCTACCACGGCTTACAATATAATATAATAGTTTAGTGTGTACCTATTTGCAAGATGTAGACACTATATGACACACTTATTATACCAATTTCTAAATAAATCTAATAAAAAAAGTGTTGAGAATAATGACAGCGGTTCAAACGCCCAAATATTTACCCAAAACCCATTTTAATCGACACTAGTTCAACATGTTTCGGGTCGGCTCGTAGATTATTGTCAGGAGCAACGCGACACGGTATCAGCTCTTAGACACGTACTCCGCGCTATTGCTATTTCCACGTAACTCAACGGCACGGGATTTAACGTGGAGAGATTTTAAGTAGTAGGGGTTTCTATGCGTTATGTTGATTTGCCATGAAAGTGCTACTTTTATTCTAAGATTTCAAGACTAAACTATGTCAAAAAGAGAAGTTTTTGGGATCTGTAAATGGTGAAAAATAGTAACATTTAGGACCGATGCAAGTCAATTTTTACTGCGGAGTATTTTTTTTAAGAAGATACGAGTGACTTAATTCCACGACTAATTTCGTTCTCGTTTAAATATGAAACAAAAAATTGGAAAGGAATGTCCAACAGAGAATTAAATCTCGCAATATTACATTACATGTATGACCTTAAATTATCCAACGAAAGCGAGAAAGACGATGTTACGCGTCCATTGGGAACAATATACAAGAAAGCACAGAACAGATAGGCACAGAAGTTAATCTCCATACAAAGTGTGCTAGAGCAACGCTCACAGACACGATATCTCGGAACAGTTGGTACCAGTCTGAGCGGTTGCCGTCCGCTTGAGACGCGCGCCTCTTAGACCGCTGGCCCATGTTGAAAAAAATATGGGTCATCTGAACCACCAGTTGACCTATCTATCTAGAAAGACCAAAAAATAATAAGATTCAGCACTATGCCGTCACTTGTAAGCTGTCCAACTGAGTGCAGGTGAGAATTCAAAAGTACAACCCTCGATTATTTCTTCTTGTCACATGATTTTTGTACGGCGTTGCGGAATAATGGATTAGAACCGGTATTGAAATAGTATGAAACTGGTACCGTATGAAATGGTGAGCCACAAAGTCGGTTTTCTTTTTATTTTCCGGCTATTCCCAGGGTAAATTTGGTCGTTTGTTTTTATACGGCACCAGGTTTATACTATTTCAATACCGGTTCTAATCCATTATGCCGCAACGCCGTACAAAAATCATGCGACAACGCGAAATAATCAAGGGTTGTACTTTTGAATTCTCACCTGCACTCAGTTGGACAGCTTACAAGTGACGGTATAGTGCCGAATCTTATTATTTTATGCTCTTATATCGTTCTACATAGGTCACCTGGTGGTACAGATGACCCATATTTTCTTCAACATGGGCCAGCGGTCTAATTGAACGATTCTGCAACCTTTTCAAGATTAACTACTGGAACGGTAACATTGTAACAAGTACTTATCTTAAATCAAATGCTTTGAAAGTGTTTTCCATTAGCTTACTGTAAAATAATGTACATAAGAATGGGAATATATTACACTTAAAACAAAATAATCATGCATTTCGCCAATGTCGCATCGTTGCAAGACCTGTAACGTCGTAATTTATGCAACAACTAGCTGACCCGGCGAACTTCATACCGCCTTAGCGTAGCTTTGATGCAGTACTTTATTTTGTATTTTTCAATCTTTCTGAGAGATTTCGTAACATTTTTTTACGTAAGAACCTTCAACAGAGTATTAGAAAACTACAAAACAAAGAATCAGCCAAATCGGTCTAGCCGTTTTCATGTTATGGCGTGGCGTGGCAACGGGAAACGGGTTTCATTTTTATATATAGAGATTACATTAAAATAAACATGTTTTACTTATCATTACCAATAATAAAGCACACATCTTTATACAAGTGCCACTCCACGATAGTTTTACGTGCATACGCCATAATTGACATCTCTAGGGCGATCACCGAATAGGCATGAATATTGATACGTACACTTCTGCATGAATCTCTTTTGTGACGAAAGCAACAAGACGTTAAGGGGTCGATAACCTCCCAGAAGATTTCAGTATTGGAAGGTTAATGAACTTAAAACCTAATGTTAACTGTGAACCAAAGTTTTAGCCTTTATTATCGTCCTTAGTTGGTTAAACAGAGAGCAATGCCCTAGGTTTAAATGTATGAAACACCTGCAGACATCTCTTTCTTATCACCATCTTTCACTATTTGACAAGGCGAGAGAATGCGACCGCAATAGCAACCGCGTTTGGTAATAAAGTTGTTGAAGTTGGTCGCAATTTGGTCTATTGTTGAAACGTTCTTAGTGATAGTGTCTTAATTAAGTAGAATCTAGGATTTCTATTAAATATCTTGAGTTAAGTTGAGTTGCGAAGTTTGAAGTGATTGTTTTTGAGTGAACAGGCTTACGGAAACCTATACAGAACCACAATATTTTACAAAACTTACACAGTATTGTGTGTGAAGTCCACTTGTCTAGCAGCAGTCTAGCAGTTAGGCTAGGAGTATGCCTGTAGCTGGCACATTTTTACGCAAGTAGCTTGCACACGTATGTCCAATTTGTGTGTAGGCTGGCATACGCGTGCGTTACTTGCAAAAAAATGGGCCAGCTATAGGCATGTGTATTCCTAGCTTTAGAGTGATATAAATAGTAGCCATAGTAATGATGATGACAGAGTTTTCAATAAAATTGAGGAATGGTTTCGTCCTGACTATAGTAAAAGTTCAGCTATAACAGATTTGTAAATTTTGGCGATTTTTGACAGCTCCAATATGTCTCTTGATCCTTTCAGCTTATTAAAAGAAATAACAAATTTGTGACAGCTGAACGTTTGCTGGAGTTGGTCGGATCGAGCATAATTATCCATTGGAACCCATTTCCAGTTTAAGTGACTGTACTCTAGTTGACTAAAAATCTTTTTTGTCAGTCAGGTATATTACCAAAAATTAATAGACACGTATTTTTTCTTTTATTTGTCAAACAAGAAATGACAAGAAAATGGTGCTCTGCAGTTTCGAGTTATTTCGCGTGACATCACTACGTGGTACAATTTTTACCACGCGTGACTTCACTAAGCCCCTACTCCAGAAGTTTGATGGATCCTCATAATATTTTGTTGTCAAATAAAAGAAAAAATCATCATCATCATCAGCCTATATACGTCCCACTGCAGGGCACAGGCCTCCTCTCAGTATAAGAGGGCTTGGGCTATAGTTCCCACGCGGGCCCAGTATGGATTGGGAACTTCACACACAACGTTGAATTACTTCGTCGCTGTGTGTAGGTTTCCTCACGATGTTTTCCTTCACCGAGTAGCTCGTGATAAATATCAAATTCGAAAAAAATACGAAAAAAAAGAAAAAAATACGTGTAAAATATTTTTTGGTAGTCTATACAGGGTGGCCCATCTAAAACGGTCAGTATGGGGAAGTCCGAAACTATACGAGATACGAAGATCTCTTCTTAGGAACCATGACATCGATTTTGATAAAAAGAAAAACTGCATTCATACATTTAAAAAAAATGTGTACTCAGTCCGGGAATCGAACCCGGTTGTTTTGAAAAAAAAAAACACTGTTTGTATTTAGATATCGATTGTGTGGGTTTTAAGCAGTAAATATGTGTGTATAACATGATTTCTAAAATTAATAAAATGCAGTGTTTTTACATGCTTTGATTTTATTTTAGTAGGTGTTCAAAGTGACCACCGCCTTTCTCAATAGCTACTATGTTTGTAACTGTGATCACTCTGAACACCTACTAAAATAAATTAAAGCATGTAAAAACAATGCATTTTATTCATTTTAGAAATCATGTTTCTTGCACATATTTACTACTTAAGACCAACACAATCAATATCTAAATAGAAATAGTAAAAGTTTTTTTTTTTTCAAAACAACCGGGTTCGATTCCCGGACTGAGTACACATTTTTTTTTAAATGTATGAATGCAGTTTTTCTTTTTATTAAAATCGATGTCATGGTTCCTAAGAAGAGATCTTCGTATCTCGTATAGTTTCGGACTTCCCCATACTGACCGTTTTAGATGGGCCACCCTGTATAATGGCCTAAATAGTTTTTTAGTCATCTACCATTCTACCCAATTGTACAGTAGTGTCGTCAAAGACATATCACATCATCTATAACTTCGTGAGTTACGGGACCCAAACCTACCGATAACAATGACTTCCGAACCAATTAAGTAAGGAGTTAAATATCTTCTTGGCGTAATTATTTATATCTCGTGCGGTCGAGATCGAAATCATACCTTTAAAAGGGGAAGTAAGCGTGGGAGTGGCTACAAAGTTCCTGTATGAAAAATCGTTGATCCTGAAAGCACTCAGTTCTGACATTTAAATGGAGCAATAACAACTTCTGCAGGCTTTTAGCGATCTCGACCGATCTTGTTTGATGTTAGCCTAAATATGACAGTAGTCATTTTTAGGTTTCACATTAATGTAATCCAAAATAGATCAACCACACATTGGTTTTGAGAAGAATTTGGTTAAATTTTACGTATTTTATGGAAATAAAAATCTGCTTATACTTAGTATCCAATAGATTCGAAATATGTGTTAAGCTCGTCACACATTAAGCAGATACGGTAAGATATCTGTTACAGAACATATATCTGTCAATATCGCTCCCTATACAATTTCAATGAGCTACCACACACTGCGCAGATTTACCGTCAGGTATCTTTTGACATCGACATATTATTATGGAAAAATGGCATTTATACGCAGATCAAATATTATCGTATATGCGTAGTCTGTGACGGGCTTAAACTGAACAACTAACAAAATTATTAACCACCGATACCTAAGTTTCAAAGTACAATATTTTAAATACTGCTCATAAGATTTTATTCAAATTTACTCACACCCACGCCACACACACCCGCCACAAACATAAATGCGCCACATACACATACATGCGCCACACACACACACACACACACACACACACTCACAGTCACACACTAACTCACGCACACGCACACAGAGGGAAAGATACAACAAGTGATGAAGATTATATTTGACGTCAAACTTATATTTTAAAAATCTGGTTAATTTAACAAAAATAGTATAAAAACTCAAATTGCCGTCTTAATCATGAATGATAGGTATAAAAGCTTCACCATGTTTCCGTGTTAGACAAAGGAGAATCAGTTGAAAGCGGAATTTGAAAATAAAAGAAAACAATTGCCATTCGGAAGGCTGTCGAACAGGCGGCATTATTCCGAGTGCTAGGGTTTACTCGCGGGCCCCAGTAACCGGCGGATTTGGAAAAACTCCGATATTAAGAGGATAGGAGTCGCCCCGCTTCAAACCACCTTCTCCATACAAACGTAGTCCCCAGTTTTCTCCGTGAATAATGACATTAGAGCAAAATTTTTTTTACGTTATATTTGTATCTGTTTTGGCTATGCCCCTATGTTTTGCTTTTATCGATATTCTAAAAAATTAAAAAATAAAATAAAAAAAAAACATAGGGGCATAGCCAAAACAGATACAAATATAACGTAATGTAATTGGATGGAGAAGCAGTTTGAAGCGGGGCGACTCCTATCCTCTTAATGAAAGTAGTAAAGTGGCTACGGCGTAGCATGTCGTAGATGTTTCGTAGCGGGTGCTACGAAAGTGGTAATAATAATACTGTGTGTTGTCGGGTACTAACGCCTCTTCATTTTCTTCTGTGGATGTTGTAAGAGGTGACTGAGGAAATAAGTTAAGGTACCTATATTTATGCTAGCAACCTGTTAGTATTATACCTCTCAACTTAAAACCTAAAAAAATATGTTAGAAGTAGCCACGGAACGTGACATAGTCACGATTTTGTTTACTTAGCAGTTTGTGTGCTCTGCCTATCCCAATTGGGAATAAAATCGTGATTCATGTAGGAAATATCTCAATCGCCTCTTACGACATCCGCGGAAGAAATGGAGATGTGGTATTCTAAACCCACCACACGGAATAATAAGAAGCATTACGAATGCTACACATTAAAATTATGACCCCATTGATTTATTGTTTCATGTGTGGTCTCGGAACAAAATAACACTAAACCATTTTTTCCGTGGATGTCTTTACAGGCGACTAAGGAAATATGTTTAGGTAAGCTTTAGGCGACAGGTTAGCATCCTGCAACTATTATTCTACCCTTTTCATCTGATTTCAAACCTAAAATCATGCCAGATGTGGCTGTGTAGTGTTAAATAGTCATTATCATGATCTTGCTTACGTCACGTTTCATCGCGCGCTCTGCCTACCCCATTTGGGAACATGGACGTGATTGTATGTATGTATGTATTTTCAATTAAGTTTTTCGCACGAGCGTGCCAACCGCCCGTCTAAACCGCCACGCTTCGTCACGCCCATCAATCATAAACGCATCCCGCTCGTCTGTCATCCACACTGTCAGCATGACGGATGCCTGACTAGCGCTAGTGAAGCGTAGATCTCGTGTCTGGATCGCCGATGACAAAAAAAATAATACGTAGATGATAATGATAACCTCTGGAGTGGCCTTAGATCGGTTCCCGGCACGCCCGTAATTGGCAACACACCGGCTCCCGGCATCAAGTGTATTTTTAACGTTGCATATACATACATACATAAACGACACACCTTATTCCCTGCGGGGTAGGCAGAGACAACCGAGCGTCATTCGTTCCTATTCCAGCAAAGGTATTTCCCTCGCTTCACTCAAAGTCATCACTCTCGTCATTTCGTCATTCATGCTCAACGATTTCAGGTACTTCTTTTTTTTTGTTGCAGATAAATAAATATGTGGCCTCTCTTTACAACATCGCCGATCTGGTTGATAAACGTTTTTCGAGGGCGCCGTCGATCTACTTGCCCTAATACACTTCCTTTGTAGGTTTGTTCACACTTGCTTCATCCATTCTGTCCACGTGCCCAAACCAATCTGATATTTGATCAATAAAATTAAACTTCGCAAAATTAAATAATATTCATTCTTCTATGTATATTTTCAAGAATTTACCTTTTTTCTTTGAATTTATTAAAAAACCTCTTCATTGGATTTCATTTCTATCCAATCAATCCTTTTCATCGTCCTCTAATACAAAATTTTGAACGCTTCTAAACTCCTATCCTAAAGTTATACTAAAAGTGGCTACAAACGGGAAACTAAACGTGGTCTTCACTAGCGTTTTGTGTACGCTGCCTACCCGATTTGGGAACACAGGCGTGAGATACGTTGTCGTTGTTGTCTGATCTCTCCCTCTCCCGTTGAATCATGTCTCACGTCTCACTTTCACACAATAGGTACAACGCTCCTAACACCTTGTTTAAAGAGACATTCTCGCTGGGAGTGCTGCGTCTCTTTCTCTCACATCACGGCCATCACGTGACTAGCGATCCGAAAACTTGAATACATCTACGACCCCGTTTCGCAGTTTCGTTTTATGGAGTCGGATTACGATATGAAACTAACGAATATCCAGCTCGGAGCCGAGTGACTCGACTGATCTGTGATTTCGGAACGATCGCTTGAATAAACTGTTGATGATGGTTGTAATTGTGATATTTTAGGATCAGGGGCATTACGATTGTTTTGAAAAAAACATAATTATTACACGAATAAAATTAAGTAATGACAGAAGCCAATCGACCCGAAAGCCTAGTGTTTAAAGAATCCCTTCAGTAAAGACTTGAGCTGTTGCCATTCTCAAGCAACTCGAATTGAAAAGACTACGCACACACACACACATCCTCACGCCCGTATTCCCAGGGCAGAGCACTTGAATTCAAAAATCCAGTGCCACGTTTGGCAATTTCAGGGCAATACACATACATACATATCTTCACGCCTGCATTCCCAAGAGAAGTAGGCAGAGCACATGAATTCAGAAATTCGGTGCCACATTTAACAATTTCAGGGTAACCAGATGGTTGACGTGATATTGCAGTGACAGGTTGCTAGCCCATCGCCCACAATACACTAACCCTTTCCCAGAGTTGCCTCTTACGACACCCACGGGAAGAAAGGGGGAGGTACTATTCTAACCCGGCACCATACGGGAAAATTCCAGGATTCCAAATTCCAAATTCAGGGTAATCAAATGGTAAAACGTGATATTGTAGTGACAGGTACCTAGCCCATCGCCTACAGTAAAAAAAAACTATAAGACTAAACTAAACTAAAGGCTAGACTAGTGTTTTTAAGATGTTGGACGAAGGGAAAGGGGAAGGGAAGAGGGTTGCAATTTGGAATGCCTTGTTGTGACTGAGTAGATCATGACCGAGTAGACCGGAAGAATCCCTTGTCCGGGACTCTAATTAACTCTGTTCTTATTGTTAGTCAAAATCGGTGCAGCGTGAAATGCTCACTGAGTCCACAATGAGCATTGTATCAAACGGTTTCTCTAAAAACATTTCGAATTTCTAAACTCAGCAACTCGAATTGGGCCGTGTTAACCCGGGGCTTACCGAAATGATTAATGTTGCGGGAGAATGGGATCACCAGGCTCGTGTTGCGCTTATGTGCACTCAACACATCGACGTTTTAGCAGTTAGATGAATGGAATATAAGACAAATTTGTTGATTTGACGTGTTGTAGGGCTTAGAATAACACCTTTCCATTTTCTTCAGTGGTACGTCGTAAGAGACTTTATCACGCTTCGCAGCCACTTCTAGCATAGTTTTAGGTTTGCAAAGATGGAAAAGGAAGAATAGAGGTTGCTAGCCTATCGCCAACGCATACCTAAAGCTTAGTCACCTCTTACGACGCCTACGGAAGAAATGGAGAAGTGTTATTCCCACCACACGTCACACCACACGTCATATGATACATTATCGTAGACTAAATAGAAAATAATTAACATACATACATACATACATATTCTCACGCCTGTGTTCCCAAGAGGGGTAGGCAGAGCACATGAATTCAAAAAATCCAGTGCCACGTTTAGCAAATTCAGGGTAACCAGATGGTTAAACGTGATATTGCAGTGACAGATCGCCCACAATACACTAACCCTTTCCCAGAGTCGACTCTTACGACACCCACGGGAAGAAAGGGGGAGGTGCTATTCTAACCCGGCACCACACGGGTAATAATTAACGTCGTAAATAAAACAATCACCTTCTGTTGCGTAAACAACCGACCGGCTAATCAGTATTGTTTTCGTATTTTTGTAGCGGCTCCATTAGTGGAACAATGGGAGACGGTTCCCAGAAGCGTTTCCACGTTCAGGGCGTTTCCGTATTCGGTGTTGCCAATTTAAATTAAATTATTTACCCCTGTTTAGGGTAATTATCATTTTCAGTGGTTGTAAATTTTAAAGGAATTTTGGTGTACCGTTGTTGCGTTAATGTTACCTGTTTGTACTAATTAACCTCAATTGGATAAATTAATTGATATGGAGAAATTCCTTCATTTCTACTAGGTACCTATGCTGCACCGAAATTACTACAAAATTTTTGGTCACTGATCATTGTTATAAATTAGATGAAACGAAAAGTACAAAGTGAGATATTTCGCCTATGTGCTCAGGAATAACACAATATATTACCTACTTACACATAAGTAAACTCACGCCTGCATTCCCAAAGGAGGTAAGCAGAGCACACGAAACGCTAGATAGACAAAACGATGTCTATTTCACATTTTGTGGCCACATCTAGCTTAAACATTTTTTTAGGTTTTAAGGTGGCAGGTACATACAGTAGTGACAGGTAGTGATTGGGCCACGGTGCCGTGAGCAGAGGAAAGCGGACGTACCCAGGTCTGCTGCTGTCTTCCCTGGTAAAGCCACGGGCACCGGGTCCGGCGATGAAACGGCACGGTATGGGGCGGGGCTTCTTATATCACCGTTACTATTTACAACAACAATATGCGCGGCGGTCGATGTATTTTTATTTGACGTGTGGCTTACAACCAACTGTTGCCGGGCAACAAACCTATGCCCGAGCCGCGTGGCACAAGGAGGTTTCAGCCAGCAAGACCTCGGCTTGTCCACCTCCTTGGCCCAAAGCAACGCGGCGCAACCAGGTAGCTAGCCTGTCGCCTAAAATATACCTTAACCTATGTCCTTAGCCGCCTTTTACGACATCCACGGAAGAAATAGAGAAGTGTTATTCTAAACCCGACTCCACACGGATCAATACAATTTATGTCATTAATTATACAATGAAGGAAAAATATCTTACCCAAGTCCATTAATTTTAAATGTCGGTAGAATGCAGCGTGACCCCACGTTTGCACAAAAGCAATCTCAGAATAGAGCTCTTGACAAACAGCGCTGTGTGTTTTACAGATTTTCTTTATTTAATAAATAAATAGAATTCTTCAGACATCGGGACGGCATTGGAGCTGTTTGCGCTCTTCTCTGCTGCAGATAGTTTTAATCAAGGTGAAGCTTAGTTTTATATTTAGAGAACGTTCAGTGTTGACTATCGATGAAAATTGTTATTCACGCATGAGTGTGATCAGAGCATCTAGTGTAATCAAAACGGTCATGAATCGATGTTAATTTCGTTTGAGAATTAACGCGGAATTGTATGGAAACCTATCGACCGCGGTATTTGTGCAAACGTGCCGTTTGGTCAGTTTCCATACTATTTCGCGTTGATTCGCAAATGAAATCTTTATCGACTCCATGGTCGTTTTGAACACACTAGACGTACAGTATGCTCAAGAGTCGAGATGATACGCGCGGGGAATAGACTGGCTGGCTGGTCTAGATTTGGATAACCCTCGACTTAAATTGAGTTTAGCTTGTTTTATTTATTTATTTATTTATTTTTAAGAACAATTACAATAGTAGGCTAACAGTGCAGACCAAAACGCCTACTACGCTATAATAT
>BHDV01065317.1:112177-127476 GCA_005406045.1 Adoxophyes honmai | reverse complement strand
AAAGGAAGGTATTCCGTCTGGCCCCGGAGATGAAGTGATTTTAAGTTTTCGTATAGCTCGACGAATGTCATCCAAGGATATACTGACATGTTTCAGCTTAAAGCCCATCACACATTAAGCAGATACGGTAAGATATCTGTTAGAGAACATATATCTGTCAATATCGCTCCCTATACAATTCCATGAGCTACCACACACTGCGCAGATTTACCGTCAGGTATCTTTTGACACCGACTTATGGAAAAATGGAATTTATACGCGGATAAAATATTATCGTATATGCGTAGTCTGTGACGGGCTTAATCCGTAACCCTTCATATATTATGCATTTGATTCAGCAACTCCGAGTGAAGCCTGGGCGGGTCGCTTGTATAAATTGGTTCAGTTATGAAAGCGTCAATAAGTAACAGACAGACTACTCGTAATAGAAAGACAGTAATTTTATTGGCACGGGTAACGTTAAAAAGGGTTCACAAAAAGAAAATCATGCCTTAAAATTGGTTGTGAGATTCAATCCACACTTCGGTAGGGTAAATATTCGGGCGTTTGAACCGCTGTCATTATTCTCAACTCTTTTTATCAGATTTCTTAAGAAATTGGTACAATAAGTGTGTTATATGGTGTATATGCCTTATAAATAGGTACACACTAGACTATTATGTACACATTCTCCAAGAATCTAATAAAAAAAGTGTTGAGAATAATGACAGCGGTTGAAACGCCCGAATATTTACCCGGTACTTACCGAAGACTTTACGTATACCGCTGACAAAAGTAAACATCAGGATACCTGAATCCCTTTACCAACCTTCATCATTATTCTGCCTTTTTTTATCAAGCATCAGCACCAATTTTCGCCGCTCCGCATAAATTTGACTTTTCACAAGCCGCCAGTATGTAAAATGGCTTTCAATATTTACACACAGTCATATTTGCATGGTACACGAAGCGTAGTATGTTATCTGTTTCTAATATTCGTACTAAGTGGTCTGAAAACGAACTGGCTGGCAAGCGATGTCAGAAAGATTGAAGTAAAAAGAAACGAGTTAGGTTTGAAAAAGGAACGAGTGACGTTATGATGTTTCTTTTGTTTTGTCTTTGTAATAAAAACCACAAAGCTGACTAAACTTTAACAGCAAATAATCGTACAACTTACTTTGTTACTTTATTACGAATTAGTGCAGTATTAAGGTAAACGTGGCTGTGCTCGACACAGACCTATTAAATGGCACTTGCAACCTTATGTCATAGTAAGACAGGTGACAGATGGTGTCATCTACTGGGCGTTGAGGCTTCAAGCATTGGTACATTTACCTTACCCAACTCGTGTATTAAATTGTGAAACCATAAGCAAACAGAATGGAGGAAAAGGCAGGGTATTTTGGTTCGTCTGTCGTAAAACATAATCTAATTCATCATACAACTTATAATTGCTAAAACGTGGGCGAATGTTCTAGAACCCGGAAAAACGCGTTGAACACCCATAATTAGATATTAATTTATATCTGTACAAAGAATTCTGAAGCAGGAAAATGTGGCTTTCGTGGCATTGGCAACTAATTGCTTCCTTTCTCTCATTAGGAGCCTGTGAAGTAAATTAACGCATTGATACAATAATTAAGCGAAATTAATGTGGGTAACAGATATAAGAAGTTGTATTTAATAAGTGGATTCTAAAAATAAAACTTCAGTTACTTGGTCCCCATCGAAGACGCCCTCTGTTTTCGTTGTTGTAATTTTGACGTACTCTTATCTGGTCTCCGTCTGACAACGAAGCTCTTGAAAGGAAGGACCGATTTTGGTTCGATTTTTTTTGCGGTAAAAAAAAAATCAATCGAGGCAGGTTTTTTCTTTAAATTAATTTAAGACAAATAAGGTTTACTCAAAAAAATCACGATCACCTCCTTTGTGTAGCGAATTAAACATACATGTATGAGTAACTATCGTTAAACAAAGGAATCAATTAATATTGTTTAACTAAAGTCCTGAACTATGTACTTTTTTCCAAATCGATGATAACTTCAATGAGACTCAAACGAAAATCTGGGGGTTTCCAACTTCTAGATTATTTAGGTTATGCAAAACGCATGATAATTTAGTCCTTAAATGAAGACAATCGTAATCGAAATTTGATTCAAATACCTACTGTTAATGCTAAACTGAGAACCTAGATTCATACCAGTTTTATAAAGACAGCGCCGGCAAGAACATAATACTCGATGTAGTTCAAAACAGACCAGTGTCCGAGTTTGTAGTTCAATTCCATTAATGCCATTGTTGATGCATAACGGACATACATGGAATTACTAACCTGCGTTCAATGCACAATGGGTTGTTCTATCAAGATATGCTTCAACGTTATGAAGTAGACGGACCGTGCCTTCAGATCAGAACTTCCAACATTTTTTAACATTCCCATTCATTGGGTTCGGTGGACACCTTGCTGCTAAAAAAAACCATCCCACTGCTGGGCAAAGGCCTTCCCTTTTTTCCGTCACTCTTCCCTATCTCAAGCATGCACCTGCCAATCGTTCTGAAAATGATTTAGGTCGTCCCGCCACCTCCTCTTGGGTCTGCCCCTGCTCCTTTGGCCACCTCTCGGCCATGTCTTTTATTATATAAAAATTAAATTAAAATATTATTCTGGGGGTCACATTTATTTACTTTCATATACCTACATAAAGCCCGACACAGACTACGCATATACGATAATATTTTATCTGCGTATAAATGCCATTTTTCCACATGTCGGTGTCAACAGATACTTGACGGAAAATCTGCGCTGTGTGTGTTAGCTCATTGAATTGTATAGGGAGCGATATTGACAGATATCTGTTCAGTAACAGATATCTTACCGTATCTGCTTTGTGTGTGACACGCTGCATCTGTTGGGCGTAGTTATTGCTCAAAATGCAAACGTTTTTGAGCTAATTTATTCTATTTTGCGCAAAGCCAGCGTTTGGAAAGTCTTTGATATTGCCTCCAAACGATCCGTTAATTTGAACGCATTGACTGGTTTGTAATTAGCGATGCAATTTTGGGATGAAAACGGGAATCCAATGTTAAATTTGGTTCGTCGCTTTATGAGTAACCTGGGCACGGTTGAATAAAGGCGTATCCAAAACTAAATTAGTTTCAAATTCAATGTGTCTCGATTAAGATGTTATACAAAGTCAGGACTGTATTTAGATATTGAACGAGTTTATAAGTATAGTGAATTATTACAAAGTAGCGGGCCCGGCGAACTTCGTTCCGCTTTGGCATGTTTTTTTCGCGATATTTCCAAATTTTCTCACCGTTTGAACCTTTCCTGAACTACCACAGATTGAAGACTAAAATTAGCCAAATCGGTTCACCCGTCCTGGAGTTTTAGCGGGACTAACGAACAGTAATTAATTTTTATTTATACAGATTAAACTGCCCCGCTGTTTCTAAGTTCGGATGTTTGGAGAAATAGTCATTTTATTTTGAAGTTAGATTTACAATTAAAAGTAACGATTATGTCTTAGAAGATGGGTGCCATCTACTGGGATTTGAGGCGTAGAGCATTGGTACATTTACCTTATGTAACATCAAGTCTGATGCAAGTACTTATTATTAATTTCACTTCAATATGGTAGCATAAAACTGAATTAAAATAACCAAAATTTATGATTTATAATTTATAATTTAATTTATATTAGTCATGATAATTTGCGTAGGTAGTGAAGAAAATGTTATGTTACTCCCATTTTCAGTGGATAAAAGTTCTACCACGGAATAACTGAATCACCCAATTTTTGGTTCAATTACCGTAATTGTTCTATCTTCTAAAATAAATCTAAACAGTGGCCTAACTATACAATTGTGTACCTACGCTTAATGAATGTCTATCATAACAACCAATGACAAATCAAAAGACATCTAGAATTCATTCAAACGAATGCCAATAACATCCATACCTTAAGAATAGTCAGCTAATAAAGATCATTATAAGAACCCAACTAAATTGAGAGATAAATCATAGTATCAATACATTAGGTACAAACCGTACCTTTCGGAAAATTACTTTATTGGAAAAGCCAAGGATTCATTAATCTTGCTCGAGTCAGTTTCAACAGAAACGTAAGTATTTGTCGAAGTAATGGTTGCCCTTCATAATAATGGCTAGTATTTTATTGTCCATGGCTGGGTTTGGAAAAATAAAAGTATTCTGAAGAAAAACATCATTGAACACCGAACGACTTTATCAAAATATAAAATCCATGCGTGGGACCCTGGCGGACTATTTTTTTAATTACGCACTCCATGACCAACTGATTTGCAGTTTCTTCTCCCAAAGAATTAATAAAGCTGTTCAAAATGAGAACGCTGCTAGGCTTTTGGGCTTCATGCCACGGGGCCTGTTTTAGATTTTGTCAATTTTAGTAACCTGCATATTTAAAGAGCTTTCGGCGCGCCTCATAAAAATGCCTTCCGTGACTAGAGGACTGGCCGTTATTACGCCCAGCGAATCACCATTGCCATACATCATGACGATACTGCCAGCTTTTTAGGTACCCTTTTTTATCTTAATTTTAATTTAGGATTATATTTTTTTAGATTGAGTTAGTTTTATTAAGTAAGAGTATACACTATTTATAAGTTTTACATGTGTTCTTTTTTTTGTTGTTAAAGTTTGTTTTGAAAATTTGAATACAATATCTTATTAATACCATAATAATGAGATCAAATAATAATTGAATGGCAAAAACTTAAACCCAATGTCTTATTTTTGTTTGATAAACAAAACTAAAAACATTCTAAAAAGTTTCCTCAATCTACTGAAAGTTACTTTATGGTTAAATGAACTTACCTGAAGTGAAGTTCAACCAAAATTTTGTGAGATGTTGCATCTGAGAGACTTCATTATAAACTGTAGTCCGTTTTACGATCCACGGCATCGTCACACAATTTTAGAAACCTATAATTACATAAAAAAAAAGAAAAATCATACATTCATTCACTTAGTGACAACCACTCCTTCGGTCCCGGTCTATCCTCATTTGTTTTAGAGGTAATGTTTTTCTGCAACTTGGGGTTTTTATGCTGCATGCTGTTGTGATCGGGTTTGGGAGGGTTGTGAAGTCTCTCAGATGCAACATCTCACAAAATTTTGGTTGAACTTCACTTCAGGTAAGTTCATTTAACCATAAATTTTATTTCGATGTTGCATCTGAGAGACTTCATTATAAACTGTAGATGTTTAGCGTTAGTTGCAGATTAAAACAGTCTATTATTGCAATTCTGTTTATTTATATATATTAGTAGATAACACAATTTCCCAGGGAAAGTATGTGTAGTTTTATAATCATAATGATGTACTTAGTAATTATTATATTATAAAGTTAATCATTTAATATTAAACATTTAATACAGCCTGTGCAAAAACACTGTCTTCTACTGTATCAATCACCGGTTGATTGTAAAAACGAGCAAAACAAAGGGAATCACCGGCCCAACCCGCTGTTTTCTTAATTAAGTCAATCGACACGCCAGCCCTGCTGGCCGCCGACGTGGACGCGTGCCGCGTGCTGTGCGCCGTGAACACGCGCACGTCTATTCCGCTGCTGCTCAGCGTCTGTTTGATCCACCGGCTCAGCGTCTGCGCGTTGGCGTTATGTATGGGCTTTTTAACAGTAAGAATCAATTTATCTGTATTAGGCAGGTTTCTGAACTGACTTGTTTTTTCTATGTACGAAGACAATGCTAATGCAGGGCAAATCGAAGTCTTATCATTAAAGAAAGGTATCACTAGTCTAGGGTTATGCCTGTTTGGCATTGAGGTCTTAATAATGTCATTGATCATAATTACAATACGGGAGCTTTCAGTATGGACATCTGACAGGTTAATTAGTGATAACGTCTGCACACGTTGTCCCGTGGACAACGCGAGAAGAGTTACCATCTTTTTTGATAAAACATCCAGTGATAAGGAATGGTACGGGTAGAACCCGGATAAGTAGTCCAGTACTAAGTTAGGGTTCCATGTCGAAATGTATTTTGGAAAACAAGGTTTACTTCTAAATACTCCCTTAAAAAATCTTACAATACAATCATCGTTACAGCGATCTTTTCCTATAACCAATGAAAGGCTGGACCTGTACGTATTTAAAGTACCATAACTTGCATTTTGATTAAATTTATCGGTTAGAAATCGTAATATATCTACCACTGAACCATTAAACAAATCAACATTATTAATTCGACAAAAAATAAACCATTGTTTTAAGGCTACATTATATTGATTAAGTGTATTTTTGGATAATGATTTTAACATTATGTCTATACAATCAGTTGGTATGCCCCGATTTAGGTAGGCTTGCCGCACAATACTGCACACGCCAGGGTAAGGCTGGGCCATAATGGGTGGCATCCTCTGGAAGGAGACAGTAAAAGGCTTTTGTTAGGTTTGAAGTAAATTATTTCAGATTTTACTAATGACAGGAATTGTGGAAACCATGACTGCGCTGGCCAATATGGAACAACGATTATTCCCATCGCTCCTTCTTCCGCTATTTTACTGACACATTTAAGGATAAGTGCGAACGGTGGAAAAGCGTAGAAGAAGCAATCTCGCCATGACATAGTAAAAGCGTCAATCTCGTAAGCGTGTGGGTCACGTTTCCATGAAACATATTGCTTACATTTCTTATTTAAACGCGAAGCGAATAAATCAATATCCGGTTGACCAAAGGCACGAATTATCTTTTGAAAATATTTATGGTTTAATTCCCATTCCGTGTCGACATTGGTGTACCTTGAAGCTCGATCCGCACCTTTATTTTCGGAAGATTTAATATAAGACGCGAATATAAAAATGCGTTTTTGTTCGCACCATTCCCATATCTTCCTTGTAATTTGGTTAAGGTGTGGGTATTGGATACCACCCATTCTGTTGATATAAGATATGGCAGTGGTATTATCTACTCTAAGTAATACATTTATATTGTAGCTATGTTTACAAAATGACTGTAGACCTAAAAACGCAGCGACTAGTTCAAGGTAATTTATATGACACGAAGATTCGTGACCTCTAGTTATTTCACCATTACAGGCGGCTCCCCACCCGGTAAGAGACGAGTCCGTAAAAATTTCTAATTGGTAGGTGCCTTTTTGTATATCGTTATAACTTTTTGCCTTAATGTTACGCCACCAGCTCAGATCGTGGGACAAATAGGATTTAAGTGTCATTATTGAATCAAAATTATTGTTGCTTTGTTGAAGGGCTAGGAACTTCTCTCTCTCAAAGTATTTGGTATGAGCCCAACCGTATGCCACTGCGGGGCATGCGGAAGTGAGAGTACCGATAAATTTTGCGAATTCTCGAATATTTATTTGATTTTTCCTACTTATTTTATCAACCAAAGTAGCTATTTTAAAAACTTTTTCGTGAGGTAATTGTAATCGCATTAGGCTAGAGTTTATTTCTAAACCTAAAAACCTGCAGATTTGCGGAGGTTCCAAATTACTTTTGTCAAAATTAACAACGAGACCAAGTTGTTGAAGATATGTTATTAAAACATTTACTGTATTTTTACATGATTCGTAATTCTTTCCAATGCAAAGGATGTCATCGAGATATACTACTAATGTGTGTCCTTGACTTCTTAATAAAGCGAGTAAAGGTTTTAACAGTTTTGTAAACACGAAAGGAGCTGATGTGAGACCGTATGGCAGACAGTTAAATTCGAATAGTTTACTATTGAATCTAAATCTCAAATACTTCCTATGTGACGGATGTATTGGTATTAAAAAATAGGCCTCTTTAAGGTCAATAGTGGCCATGTAAGCATATTTTGTTACTAGCTTGGCAGCTGTGCGAATGTCTTCCATTTTAAAATGGTGTTTGTAAACAAATTTGTTAAGTATTTTTAAATTCAGAATGAATCTGTACCCGCCTGTACTTTTTGGCGTCAAGAAAACAGATGAAATAAATTGATTTGTCAAATTATTTTTACATAACGCAATAGCACCTAAATCAATAAGTTTATTTATTGCTTTTTGCATTTCGTGCTCTGAAAAAGGCGGGTTTTTCGGCTCAGTATGTTGAATAACGTGTTTACAAAAGGGTATTTTGTAACCATGAACGTATGACAGTACAGTTTGATCATCAGTTATTAGTGACCAATTCTTAGAGAAAAATTGTATGCGCCCGGCATGGGGTACCTCTAATAGCGGCGTCTCCTCTCGTTGTACTTGTGGGCCGAGTAGGGGCGCCCGCGGCGGGGGGGCTGCTGCGTCCTCCTCGCCGCGGCCGGCGGCGGCTGCGGCTCGTGGTACCTGGCCGGTGGTGCTGGCGCCAGCTTCGCTGGCTGGTGGCGAGGAGGAGCTCGATAGTTTCCCGATGGTTGTTGCTGTTTACGTTGCTGAAATATTGGCTGTATCAAAGAAGGTCTTTTAAGGTCTTGTCCCGATTTCGCAATTTCTTTGGTGTTTTTAATGTTTTCGCCTAATTTTTCACCGAAAAGGTAATTATCGCGTTTAACACCTTGGATAGTACTCCAAAATTTCTTATCCAGCAGGGGTAATAATAATTTTTTCCGATTCACTGAACCCTCGTAGTGCAAATCTAATAAGACTTGCGTAATTTCGGAAATTTTTGTAATAATTTCCAATTTTACTAAATCCCCTTCAATAAGGTCTTTTGTCAGGTTTGCAAGACCCGCGATTCCAACACCTAGTTGATTTTGAGCTACCTCTAATCGCTTATCGCGATTTTTTGCTGTGTCATGTAGTACGGCCGCCACTTCTTGGTTTAATTTAGGCGCTTGTGCGAGTAAGAAGTTACCAGGTATGGGCATTTTTCCCACCAACAGCTCTTTTTGGTCTTTTGCCAGCCCATCAACCAGTATTTTCTCCCAGCGTTCAGAGAGTTCGGTAGGTATGCTCTCACCAAGTGGTTGTTCTGACTTTTTCGCTTCGCCGAGTATACTTAAGATTTCCTGTGGCAATGCAGATGTGGAGGGCTTATTTATTTCGACCGGAGCAGCGGGTTCAAGTTGGATAGTTTGTACTACGGTAGCAGGAGGTGTTAATTGTGGCTGTGACTGTGGTGCCGCCATGTTCAGTGTCGGCGGGTTAACCGGGTCATCGTCAAAATGCGGGACGTGCACCGAAGACCACAGCTGTGGCGTTACACAGCATGACTCGCTCTCATACATTTCACGCTCAGCATCACTAAACATATCAACCTCCAACGGGTGTTCATAATTATAAGAACTTCTAGAGGTACAGGAGGATGACGAGTTAGATCTTCTGTCCCGATCCCGATCTGAATAAACAAACAGAGTAACGTTACTTTCGGAGTGGCATCACGTACCACTACATTAAGAAAGTACTTATAAATTGTATCCAGGATAATATCTCGTATTATCACGTTAAGGTACAATATAAAAACCATCTGGATAATATCTCGTATTACCACACTAAGACGGTTGATTTTTCATTGTATATGACGACAGCGCCATCACTGTGAACATACAGAGAACAAAGAAATATTTTTTAAATATAGGGTAGTTTTACCTTTGCAACGGCTATCGTTGTGATGTAATTTATTCTCTAGTCGACGAATTTTGCGACGAATATCTTCTTTGCTTTTACGTTTTCGTTTTCCCATCACGATTCTTGGTTCACTTATGCACTTAAATTACACACTTAACTTTGTAATACAAATTAAGACGAGCACTATGTGTTGACGATACCGCACACGAAAAACGAATGAGGATAGACCGGGACCGAAGGAGTGGTTGTCACTAAGTGAATGAATGTATGATTTTTCTTTTTTTTTATGTAATTATAGGTTTCTAAAATTGTGTGACGATGCCGTGGATCGTAAAACGGACTACAGTTTATAATGAAGTCTCTCAGATGCAACATCGAAATAAAATTATTGTTATGTAAGGTACCAACTTTTAAAACATCGCTGCCTAATTTGGACACCAGACACCCAAATAAACTTCAATCACATTAGATAGGTGATAGAAACGCTAGTAAAAGTTATGTACAGTATGTGCCCCCACTTAGGTATCCAGGCAATTCGGTGTTTTGAACGCGCACCACTACTAATACAAAGTTTGTCTAACTATTTTTAGCGAAATATTAATATCATGAACTACCTCATTTTGATTTTGCTAAAAATAGTTAGACAAACTTTGTATTAGTAGTGGTGCGCGTTCAAAACACCGAATTGCCTGGATACCTAAGTGGGGGCACATACTGTACTACGAAAAACCGATGAAGACCGATAAATTGGTAGCAAACTAAGCAAATTCCCGCACTAACCCCGGAATAGATAATTGGAAAAACAGCGGAGTAAAGTGAAATTTAGCGGCCATTACTGTTTCCTGGGACATTAAGCGATTAGTTGGTACCCGGAGCGATCGCGGATAATCGCTGGAGTCAGATCTGAATTAGGAATAATTGTTTCGGCTTCGTCTCGTTGGAATAATCGGGATTTAGCACTGTTTTTTTTTTAAAGTAAGGTGGAGAAAGTCTGAGGTTTTTGAGCATTGACATTGTTGGTTATTAGGCTGTTACTTTTTAGTTAGAAGTTAAGATTCTTAACATCTAGTTACGTTTTTTATTTAACTTGCTTGAAGTTAAGAGCCACTCGGCTGTCCCAAATCAAAACCTAGCAAGGGACATTTTTTGGCAAAATCAGTTTTTTTGATGAATCTGCCCCAAATTTTGCGCTGCGTCGAATGCAAAAACACCTGTATTCCTATCACAATTAGAAGCGAAGTTATGAGACCCATCGAACCTAGCAAGTGCACTTTATAGTTGCCAATACCAAATTCAAAAAACTAGTAAGTAACATTTCCAAGCTTAGAAACCTAGCAAATGTGGTATATACTAGGATTTTGAATTTGTAAACGGTACTTACTAGGTTTTTAAATTCCAAAATAGTCCCATACTAGGTTTTTGAATTGAAAAATGCCGAAGAATTGAACGCGGAATTCAAATATTTTAGTAATAAAACCTAGCAAGTCAATAGGTAATGAGTGAAGTTGGCGTTAACGGTCAAAACGCCCGCTCCCGCGCCCGCGCCTGTTGCGATTAGGGATCGGGAACGAGTTCAAACTTGAAGTTTGTTGTTGGTCGTAGCATGCGTTACTGCGTGGACGCATCATCATGAACGAAAGTGATCAATTGAGTCGAATTTTGGCAGCTGCTCTTAAAAGGTAGGTAATTTTGTATTTTTTTAGCCTGTGAGTAGTACTGGGTGTTTCAGTTTTCATTTTTTTAAGTTATGGTTGGGCTTGGATGAAGGTGCAAACACAAACGCTTTTTAACATATTTTGTGCGATCTTTACTTTTATTATAGTAAAGATGTCGTAAACAACTTGAAATTTATTGTTGTATCATTGATGCGTTTCTATCCCAATAAACATCAAATTGTCTATGGTTTCTGGAGCCGTCGATATGTATTGTGGAGTTATTAGGTATAATAGGTACATAGTCAGCAACATGCCATAGCAATGTATGCCAACGAGACATAGATACTTCGAATATAAAACAGACAATTTCAACTATGTTTACTTGTAACTTAGGTTTACTTGGTTTTATGTTGCTTGACTAACCAATCTGACTACGTGTGTGTTTTGTTTTTTGTCCTAGCACCTCTACTTCAAGTTAAGATCACTCTTTTGCCCCGCATGCTACTAACTTTGGCGCACAACCTTCTACTCTCTGCACTCAGCATGAATTTTCAGAAATACCGCGTATTTGGAGAGACAATAAGCAATCCAGCGATTTCAGTGATGTTGATTCAGTTGCAGATCCAGATTATGTTCCCGACCTTGATAACGGAATGATTTCTCGGTTTTTAGACAAAAATGATTTTTGTGAAAATATTTTATATAGCAATGATACGTCTATGGATTACTTTGACAATATAACGAACCATTTGTACAGTTAGATTTCCTGTCCAAAATCTACAAATCGACAGAGCTTCCAGCATTCAGATATTCCAGCACGCAAAAAAAAAAAAATCAAAACTTTTTGCTCTCATACCAGAAACAAGATGTGATTTGTGGCCTCAACTACCGATCAATGATGAATCAATTGATCTCCAGACCGGGGACGAGTTAATTCCTGATTATGCTTAATTGTTGATTAATAATTAAACTCCTTTTTTCTATATTTATCCATTGTTTCATTATGATCCTAGTAATTAATGTTTATCACTGAATTAAAAATTATTTAGGATTGGTTGAGTCAATCTTGAGTCTTTTCGAGGTTTTTAGAATTCCCAGATAAGGATAAGATTAATATTAGATTGCAACATTATAAATTTTCTATAAAAACGAATAAAAGTTCTGATCAATTTACCTAATTCTGGATTTGCTAGCTTATTATGTCAAGAATCTAGGTTCAAACCACAAAAAGAATCAATTCAAAATCATAGTGAGGCGACTTGCTAGATTTTTGTATTGGTATTAAAGTAACATTTCTCTCAAATTTTTGTAATTTTTCGTTAGTAAGGCACATAAAAAGGTTTTAAATAAACATAAACAGACTTTGACTATTTCATCTTGTAAAACAAGTTATACTTCTTAAAATCCAAAACAAGTCTCGGATGAAAAACACTTCTATGTGCGAATTTTTTTATCGAAATGGTTTTTTGCCTCTCCTGTAAAATTTCTCTAATGAGACTTACTAGGTTTTGATTTGGGACAGCCGCACTGTTTCCTATATTCGTCTAGTTAAGAAGGTACGGAATATATAAAAAAAATATTATGTCGTCTACTTACAATACGTTAGGTTACGTTTGTATTTTTTACTACTATTTACCGATGATCGATGCATCTGATAAATTATCCTCATATTTACTAAGAATACAGACACGTCATTAAAAAAAACATTCAGTCGCATTCAACCCGGCTAATCGTTGAGCCGCCGCATTACAAAACGACGCTGTTTTGGAAAACGGCTAGCCTTAATGTAAAACGGCGGATTATACAATCCGGCTTCGACAGATCGACAACATAGTATAACAATCAATTACATAAATCAAAATAAAACTGTTCTCTGCAACTTTAAAGCCTAGGAATTAACCGCAAACCATCAACTCCGAGCTCACCTCACCCTTCCGACCGCAACAGAGCTGTAAACAACGCGTGAACATTGTAAATTACCTGGCGTAATAGCAAAATGGTCGCGTTAGCGTTCCTACTACTCGATAATAGTATTGGGTTAAAAATATAGCATTCTAATTAGTCCGATAGTTAGATTGCGGATAAATATGAGAAATGTGTTGTTCGACTTGTCAAATAATTAATTATCAACAAAGTTGTAGATCATCAAACTTTTGGAGTGAGGGCTTGTGACGTCACGCCGTGGGAAAAATTGTACCACGTAGTGACGTCACTTGAAACTTCAGAGCATTGTAAACACGTCATTTTTTGTTTGTCAACTAAAAGGAAAATTAGGTTAACATAACTTTTCTGTTTTCTCTGACGGATGAAGCTAAAGGTTAATTGTATTTTAAACATGAAATCAACTATTGTGAGACTTTTATAAAAAATACGGACAACTCGCGTCTTAAATCGCGTTTAGCTCGACATATTTTGGGTTAGTCCGTAGCCTTTCATCTAGAGCCAAACGCACACTACGCGCTACCACTCTGTTTGCGCGACTGCTCATGCTCCATAAAGCTATGTGAATATGGATTAGCTCGAAACATGTCCAGCTAAACTCGATTTAAGATGTTAGTCATCCGTATTTTTGATTAGGCGTAATGATCAACAACTACCGATACTTTCCCATAATGTAACTACAGACTCAAAAGGAAAATTATTACCTGTGTATTTGTAAGCAAATGGTAATTTGTAGCTAATTTAAATTCCTTCGCCGACCCTCGCGGCCCGTGTTCACGGAGCACTACACGGGTCGGGATTAAGATTACTCGGTAAATCGTGTGATAAAATATCGTTTACAATGTATCCTTGTGTAGTATTGGGTTTAGAAAAACATCTAAACATCGTCACCATCAACACCTCTGCATTTGAAGTGGTTTTCGATATTGGGTAAATATTTGGGCGTTTGAACCGCTGTCATTATTCTCAACACTTTTTTTATCAGGTACTGTTGGAAATATGTATATAATAGTCTAATGTGTACTTATTTGCAAGACATAGACACTATATGACACACTTATTGTACCAATTTCTAAATAAATCAAATAAAAAAAGTGTTGAGAACAATGACAGCGGTTCAAACGCCCAAATATTTACTTATTGCTCTTATTTATCACTCAGAGGGACTTACGCTATTTTTTATTTTCTAAGAGAGATTAACACATTAGTAATCCTTACTAATATTATAAATCGGAAAGTGAGTTTGTTTGTTACGCTTTCACGCCGTAACTACTGAACCGATTGCTTTGAAATTTTGCAGACGTAAAGTTAGAAGTCCGGATTAAAATAATAGGGTACTTTTTATCCCGGAAAAATTGATGTTCTCGAGGGAATGTTCGCTTCATACCGCAATATGACCGAATTCTACGCGGGCGAAGCCGCGGGCGGAAAGCTAGTAGGTATACATATAAAAAAACATAAATGAAAGATGGAAGATCCGACCGGTTTCGGCCATGGCGACCACTTTGATGACTCCTAATCCTAATAAAAGATATAGCTAACCTAAAGACTAAACTATGTGTAGAAAATGACTCCTCCAAGGCATGGCTCCAAAGTTGCTGGCAGCGTTTCCTCGCTGTATCGCAATGCTGATGCGTTGAGCGAGGAAGCTACCAGCTCTTCGGTCTCCAGTTGTATCCGTCAGAAGCTTGGAGATCTAATTTATTTCATTCTAAGCCCCCGTTCCCACCGCGTTGGGCGCCCGCACGATTTTTAGCCGCAGTACAATACATTTTATATGGAGCTTCGTGTCGTTCGTGTGTGAACAGCTCCATATAAAATGTACTGCGGCTACGATACCCGATTAAAAATCGTGCGGGCGCCCGACGCGGTGGGAACGGGGGCTAAGACAGTTTTAATTACGTTGCATTGGAAAAAAAAAATTATAACTTTCAGACCAAGTTTCTTCTTGGAAAATATGATCTTCCCGACGCCATTGGTAGACTCAAAAAGACGCGCGAAAATGCTATTGGCATAAACAAAACTAAGATATTTTTTTAATTAATTTTGATTTCTGTTACTATGCTAAGCCTTCAGAAACGAAAACAACGAAAACTTGATACAGGTTAGCAAATAAACGGGGCAATAAATAACGCTTATTAACCGAACGTGTTACAAAGTTTAACTCCACGTAAAACGTTA
>BHDV01065317.1:71942-102297 GCA_005406045.1 Adoxophyes honmai | reverse complement strand
TGTGTTGATATTACGAATCAGAGCTTTGTAATATAAAATACGAAACATGGCGGGGGCCAAATAGTAAGTTGTCAGGCTTTATCCACTTAAACCTATTTTCTCAGTCGCCTCATACTACGTCCACGGAAGAAATTTAATGCAAAAATAACACCATCATTATTAGCAATATTGAATAGTCCTTTGCTTGCCGTCGAGTTTCTGCTAGTAGTCTCACAAACTGATTGTTTCCTGACGATTTTTTGGACTTGTCCGACTAATGCGCTTTTTCTTGGCCATCCGATCGGTTCTTGGTCAGTCAGGTCAATAGCTTCCAATCTTAGTTTTAAATTCTGTTAGGGTTTAGCTCCACATTTTTGTCCTAAAATAGTACCAACAGCAAAATTTATTTTAATAATAACTTGTTTTAAACTTGTTACATCACTTGAAAGAAAAAGACAGGGTGTTGTTAAAACCCTGTACTATATTTCAAGGCGTGAATATAATTATGTATAGTGAAATACTCTGGTTTTGTCTATGTAGCGTTTCGCGCGCGCTGCCTACCCTATTTTGGGAATACAGGCGTGATGTATGTGTATTTACTAGCATTAATTTGAGTACATACTCGTACACACATTCAATTTCTTTAAACTATCGATAAAATTGTTTCTTTTGCGTTTTTAGATCTACTACGCATTTAGGTATTTTTAACTTTCATTTCATTTGGGTACCTATTACCTTTTTGTTTTCGATGTGCTTAGAAAATGAAAAAGAAATGTAGAGGTATTATTCTAGAAATTACACATGTGAACGTATTACTTTAGACCAATATAGCTTGAGATATAGTCCAGGATTATAGTAACACCCTGTACATCACAGTGAACCTTTTCAGCACTGTTTGAGATTGCCAGCACGAAAAATAAGTGCTATAAAGTTTCCCTTGCGGCCAGTAGCGTCTGCCGATCGTAAACAACTTGTGGCAACTGTGGCAACTTAGTCGTGATTAAGCTACGGATTGCCGTGATTTAAGATTGGACGTCCAAGTGCCCTTGTACGTACTTTATAGTTCTTTGGAGATAGTTGTGGGGTTATTTTCATTTTCTTAAAGTTAGTGGTTGATTAGTACATGTTATTTTTGAAAGTTAATCTAGGTAGGTATACTAAAAAGAGATTACGCGCTATATTTCTAAATTTTGTCTACTATATTATGTTGTGAAAACAGTAGAACACAAGAAGCAGATAAATGCTGAATAATATTGTATAGAAATATTAGTTGAGTTTCTTCAGAACGTGATACGTGATCGTTTTTCAAAATACCACGATTAAGTTGATACTTGGCAATTTAAACAAATTGATTACGTTTCTCACTCGATAATGTGACGAGTTAATCCACCACTTAGTAAGCAACCTTGTGCAATAAAAATTAAAATTAAGCAAAACGATTACCGCGCGGCATACATAAAATTTAAATAATAAGCAAGCTATTAAGCTAGAGGAAAACGGCCGGCTTAGAGATTTCCCTGGGGACAGTTTATAATTTCATCCCAGCTCAAAAGCTGGCAATCTAAATCCTACTTAATTCATAATTAGACAGCAAAGTTATTTATCGATGAAACGTTTAAAAAATTGCACAAATTTTGGAAGGATAAAGGTATTAAAATATTATAATTACAAACACGCCTTACGTACGAATTATTTATCGCTAAGCGGGGATAAATTTCGTTGTACCTCGTAAATAATGTACCTAAGTTGGATGTAATTTATTGTTGGAATACCGTAGATATCTTGCTTGTATGTTGAGTCCTTATTAAATACGAATGCGATTAGAGCGCACAAGTTATGAGGTACTTCTGCATCATGAAAACTGGATTTCACTAGACTATTTACCACTACACTAGGGAGTCTAGTAGTATTTATGACTTTCTATGAAGTATCATTCATAGTGCCTTACGTATGGATCGAAAATTTACCTTGTCTGGTCTCGAGTTTAAAATTGCTCGTCTCTATTTATTTTGTGATTAGCGTAAGTGGTGACTGAGTGCGGATACTGTGGTAAAATTACGCGAATCAAGTTTTTTGTTGTCTGATAATTTTTTCGCAGAGATGCAGCGTAAGCAGTGAAATGCGCGCATAGATGATGAAAAAATCATCATGAGTAGCGCTGTTATCAAATTGTCACACAAAAAAGAAAATTAGCCGCGTTACCCATATTGTGCAAAAAAATGTACAGGTCGACGTCGAGTTCGTTATATAGTTCAGTCAGTTATGCAGAGAATAGCACCATCGTAGGCGAAAGGATAGCAACCAACATCACTTTTTCCTAACTTAAAATAACGCTGAAAGTAGCCCCAAATCGTACGGTCAGGGTTCATGAGCCACCATAGAACCTTTTCATAGGAAAAATCATTACGATTTCCCTTGACATTTATTTGGATGACACTGTGACGTTTATTGGGAATTGATTCCATGGTGGCTCATGAATTAAAGTCCTTGACTGTACATCATACATCTACATCACGGATTGTTTCTGTAACATATCGTTACGTACCTATGCTCTGATTAGATTTTAATTAAAATCAACCAACCAATCACACCTATGTTCCCAAACGGGGTAGATTAGATAGAGCACAATAACTATTTCACGTTTCACGTTCTGTTCTGTTCAGCTTCTTCCGTAGATGTCGTAAAGGGCGATGAAGGAAATAGGTTCAGCTGTACCTAATTTATGTGACAGGCTAGCAACCAGTCACTATAATAACTGTCTCATATGAATTTATGAGTATTTCTAACATTATCCAAGAAGAGGCTCCTTAAATAAAATGAAACTCAGTTTGAGTGTTTGATTGCACACGTTTACCTTAAAATCTGCAACGATTTTTGTATAGTTTCAATCTTCCTATAATGCCTACAACGGACGCGTAGTTTGGTTTGAACCCATTGCAATTTTGTTCGTGAAATGGAAAGGCTGAAAACGCAATTTAGTGCATTGATATAGTTTTTTGACGAGCGGAACAAAAAAATGTCTGCGCTTGATGGTTGTTAGCTTTTGCTTCCAATTTGCGTACGTTGAAATACTGTGATTGCATTGGTCCGTTTTGAAAAACGAATCATTATATAAATTCTGTTTGTTTTAGTGGAATTTTCAATTCGTCCTTTCGGCTGCTGCAATTTTGAACTAAAAAATGTACCTACCTAACTTAAATGTTCTTGCCTGACCTCATTCAGTGACTAAATGTAGGGAAATTTATTTTCTTTCCTGGTAATTTAATAATTTCCCAGATTGTTTTTATGCGATAAGCTAAGAAATTCATCTCTTTATAATCTTGTGGGTATCTTATAACCGTGTCTTCTCCATTTCTTCCGTGGATGTCGTGAGAGATGACTAAAGAAAATATGTTTATGTATGGTTTAGGCGACAGATTAGTATCCTGTCACTATTGTACCTTTTAAATTAAAACCTAAATAAGAAAAAGTTACAAATTGCTCCAAAACGAAAAATAAACATCATTTTGACTTCGTAACGTTTCGTATGCTCTACCTACCCCTTTCGGGAATACAGGCGTGATGTATGTATGTGTATATATTTTGTAAACAATGTAACCAACTGTACTAACTAACCATCTAGTACTTAACAACAACTAGTGTAGCGAATGTTGAAAATTATCGGATAACTCACGTTAAATAAATCGAGTTTACCTCGACATGTTTCGGACTAATTCGTAGCCCTTCAGTCGCGCGAAGAGATTCGAGGCGCGCAGTTCGCGCTTGGCAGCAGCAGCTGCCGCGGCTCCTAGATGAAGGGCTACGAATTAGTCCGAAACATGTCGAGCTAAACTCGATTTATTTAACGTGAGTTATCCGATAATTTTCAACATGAGTGAGTCTCACGGGAGTTTAATGTATAATAGTGTAGCGAAGTCAGAATAAGTCGTCTGTATAATCAAAATTAACTATGCAAGTTTCTAGCCTCAGGTTCTAACTTCAGTGTCTTTTAAAATGGAAAAATGCTGCATAATACTCTTACACTTATACAGCATGCTATTAAAACCATGTACTACATTTGCAAGGCGGTTTATTGATATCAAATAGTACGTACTGAACGTACTCTTTGAGTAGTATATTAATATGAAAGTTAAAAAAAATGCTTTATTGATCTCAATATTTTTGACCGATAGGTACTTGAGGCATTTTTTTGGCGTTGTAAGTTTTTTTTAAGCGTTTGCCGGTAGTGATCATATTTTATAACATAATACGTGCGTATAAAAATAGTAAGAGGTTTTTGAGACACGCTGTATTTTTACGCTATAAAATTTTTAAATTTCCAGCAACGCTGCCAGTTGCAGATACCCTTTTGTGTGTCTGTGTGTGTATGTGTGTGTGTTTGCGTGTGTGTGTGTGTGTGTGTGTTTGAGTGTGTGTGTGTGTGTGTGTTTGTGTGTGTGTGTGTGTGTGTGTGTGTGTGTGTGTGTGTGTGTGTGTGTGTCTGTGGCATCGTAGCTCCCAAACGGATGATTCGATTTTAATGCGGTTTTTTTTGTTGAAATTTATATCAGTCGAGAGTGTTCTTAGCTATGTTTGGTGGAAGAAATCGGTTCAGGTCTTCAAGGTCATCAGGTCATTTGTTAGGTGTGATGAGACTTTTACACGTTCAGTAAATCCATTAAGTTGGGGCTCGTCGGAGGTTTTTTTAATTTTTAATTAATGTTGGTTATTCTATTCGAGGTACACCTAGGATAAACGAAAAGATATTCAAACTTACCATAAAGACGTAGTCTTTTAGTAAAACTAATCAACGAGATTCATCTTTTTAAATCGCGAGAAAGATTTCTGTAAGATTTTTTTCTTTACAGTCCAAAGCACCCTTAAGCCAAGGCTACACTAGGTGCAAATGTCCCGCGACACGTGTCCCCAGCAACGTCGGACGAAGTAGCGCGACGATGCCGGACTTCGCTCGACTTGTCGCGCGACACGTGTATATGCGGATATAAGTCGCGCGGTGTCGCCAGATATATCAGGCGAAATCGGCCGACTTCGCTTGACATGTCGCCGACACAATGTTGTGGGACATTTGTCCCCTAGTGTATCCCAGGCTTTATTTGGGTCAATATGAAAATGAATGAGGTAGGCAGAGCAACAAAATGTTACAAAACCATGACTATTTTCACGTTCTTTGGCCACTTTTAGCATATTTTTTAGGTTCTGAGTTGGAAGGTATAATAGGTTGCTAGCCTGTTGCCTAAAATATAGTTACCTATTTCCTTAGTCGCCTCTTACGAAATCCTTGGTAGAAATGGAGTGATGTTGTTGTGTTCCACAAGGCAAATTAGAAGTACCTATTTGCCTAACTGTGAACTGTGGCCTCTCAAGCAGAGGGTCGTGGGTTCAAACCCAGGGCTCGCACCTCTGAATTTTTCGGAATTTATGTGCGATATCAAATTTGATATTTATCACGAGCTATTCGGTGAAGGAAAACATCGTGAGAAAACCTACACACAGTGACGAAGTAATTCAACGTTGTGTCTGAAGTTCCCAATCCGCACTGGGCCCGCGTGGGAACTATCGCCCAAGCCCTCTCATACTGAGAGGAGGCCTGTGCCCTGCAGTGGGACGTATATAGGCTGATGATGATGATGATGATATTTGCCTAAGTGGGATAAGCTATAATAGGGCCTATTTAGAGGCAGATGTTGTTTGTGAACTAAGTTTCGAGTAAAATTAGAAGTTTAATTGTGCTTCTATATTAAGAAAGTTTCATAATTATATTTCGACTAGGTCTTAGGTATAGCCAGATATTATCAACAAAACACTTTATAGTAATAGGTTTTAGTTCTAGTTTTGGTCACGTCTTTCACTTCATATCTTTAGTTTGACAAAGGATCTTACTTAATTTGGGTTGGGATAAATTGTGAAGCGAGGAATTTGAACGCCCAATAGCATAATATTTTCAGAAATCATTATGGCGTGCCTTAGCTTCTCTGTAGCAACCTCCTTTATAGTAAATTATTACTGGCCACTTAGAATGACGTCGGCCGCAGCGCGGCCGAAAATCTAAAGCGGCGCGACCGGCTTTTGTTTCTTTTCGCGGCGCGCTCTGTCATCTCGATACACGAGCGCCTATCAATTTTAACTAAATAAAATTATTATCCTCTACAGGAATTCTTCTATTCTATAGTTGTATATAAATAAAGTGCGCATCAGGACCCCTACTAGGGTGAGTGTTGTATATATTGTAGATAGCTGTAAGTAATAGTATAATCTTAGTTTTAAGTTTGTACATAGTCTTGCTCACTATTCCTTTTACATCCTTACTTAAACTCTTTCTATTTTCCTTAACCTTTCCCTGTGTAAATATGTACAGTCTGGTCATGCTAGAGCGTAACGGCCTTTATAATTAATTAATGCTAAGCCGCTCCGCCTACGCATGACCAGCGCCGCATAGCCGGTCTAAGCCGTCCACTCATGCAGCCAATATTCTGCAGGGTTCTGGAGCCTACCTATTAACTACTTCAATTACTCTACTGCCTGCATCCTGTTCCTGCTGCCTATCCTACTTCTATCTACCTACTGCCCGGCCTGAACCCTGCTGCCTGCGGACCCAGCTGACGGCTCTACTGGCGGTCTGCGGCGTGCCAGGGGAGTGGCCTTTTATTTCTGTTATCTGACTGCGTTATCTTCATAGCCCAAAACTAAACCCACGACCTCTACCTACAATATATACCTCTGTTCTGTACATACTAGTTTTTACACTTTTATTGTTAGCTGTTAGGTTTTTTATACTTTTTATTATACATTGTACAGTCTAAGATTTGTTTTATTTGTATATAGATGTAAATATTTCTTGTAACGGCTAAACCGTTACATCTCTCTTAGTCTATCTGTTAATATCATTGCCAAAAAGAATGTGCCGCAGTTTTATTCAATACTAGCTTTCCGCCCGCGACTTCGTTCGCGTAAATTTCGGATTTTGGGGTCGTAGGTTTCTGAGCCTATTCATTATAACCAAACAAACAAACAAAGTTTTCCTCTTTATAATATTAGTGTAGATGTAGATGTAGGTATCTAAACCCAAATATTTTACGGAATACTGTTTTTTTTCAAAATAAAATTTAGCCAATGTTACCCACTCGTCGATAATGTGGCATTCGAATGGTGCAAGAATTTTTAAAAACGGTCCAGTAGTTACTGAGCCTATTCATTACAACCAAACAAACAAACAAACAAAGTTTTCCTCTTTGTAATGTTAGTGTAGATGTAGATGAAAGTGTTTACATTAAACTACCCCTACCACGAGTTGTTGTCTTGTCGTCGTAGACCGCCTTTATGTTACTCTTCTCGATAATGAATAAACGCGCTTCGATTTGTTTTTGATTCGACTTGATGATGACATTTTGTCACATTAAGTCTTTACCTCGTTTTCATAGGTAAGGATCAAATATTTGTACTCGTGGTACTGATAGAATAAAATAACGGAACGGATACCAAACTTTGGTACCTAAAATTTATATTTAATGTGTACTTTATTATTGCAATCATTCTATCGATATTTACGTATACTTCCATAAGTAATCAAATCATTTAAGCCAACGTTAGCAAGTCATGCCTTTACTCATGGTAATTGTAATTAAAAATATTACAAGGTTTTCTTATCATGCTGTAGATTATAGTTTGAATACCGAAGGACAGAATAGATTACTTTTTTTCGAGATTTTTTTTCGTAGTATAGCAATAAGCGAATACCTACCAGGCAACCAGGGTATTGTCGTGTACTAACAAAAAAGATTCACTTTAGGATGATTTACTGGAATAATCCAAGCGCAAAATAATTGCAAATTAGCATGGAGCGTATAACAGCTAGCAGCTAGTGAGGGACCAGAACTTTGTTTTCTTTTCGGCAAAATTCGGTTAAAAACTAATAATTCGGTAATTATTTTTCTGTCGGTTAAACATTCCTTATTCCGCCCCACTGCTGAGCACTCGGAAGCACTGGGGAGCTCAGTATGAAAGAGTTTGGGCTATAGTTCTCACGCGGGCTAAGCGTAAATAATTTACTTAATAATTACTTAAATTAATTTTAATTATTGGGAACTTCACACACTACATTGAATCACTTCGTTGCTGAGCGCAAGTTTCCTCACGATATTTTCCTTCACCGTGTAGCTCATGGTAAATATCAAATTCGATTTCGCACACAAATTTTGAAAAATTCAGAGGTACGATCCTTGGGATTCGAATACGCTACCCTCTGCGTGAGAGGCTACACGTCGAACCGCGGAGCTACCACGTGTCTCTTCATTTTGTAGATTAATCGAGCGTTATTCGTCATTCTTGCTAATGTTTGGGAGTACCTTGTTTCGATATTAATATTTGTACCTGAATCATACATCAAGAAATATACGACGTATCATGTCTTCTAATTGGAATATTATGTTCATTTCTGCGAGTACTCGTATTAATACTGTTTTATATTCGATATTTCTATTTGAAATTTCTACTGAACTAGGTACTGAATCTATTATTTTTTAAAACTGCAACCTATGTTTTCGTCTAAATATTACAACTTTTCGGGTTTCAGTTGAAAATCCGTTTTCGGACTCTCATAACACCAATTAACAGTTGGAAAGCGAAAGAAAAATTAACCAGTTAATAAACGGTTTTATTTATGTAAACGCAGCCTCGCGTCGGAAACCGGGGCAACAGTTGTGGAGTTTCCATGAGTTGCCGGCAACTCTTGAAAGCAATGTTGTTTTGCTCGTATTGGAGAGCGGTTAAACGTTTGTATTCCATTTTTGAACTATTTTATGGCGACACAGTTACGTTGTGGGATGGAAAGTTTGTATGCATGCCTTTGATTTGTAGTAAACATATTTGCGAGTTGAACAATCGAATAATGGATGAATGTCTTTTGTTATAAATAAACTGATACTATGACGCTTTTTGTGATTTCCTCTTTTTTGACCTGTGAGTTCTTGATAGGGAGTTACAAAAATACACACACAAAGCCTACCACCTAAAACATACCGCGAAAGAAATGGAGAAGTTAGTGTTATGCTATCCCGACACCACACAGGTTAATAATTAACGTAGGTACCTAATAATTAAGAACCTCAGTTGAGTCAATTATTGGAATTACGCAGTTGAATATAGGAGTCTTTAAGTTATTCTCTTTTCCACAAATAAATGACACATTTGATAGATAATAGTGTGTAGCTCCTATAGCCTTCCGTACCACCCTGTCACAGTGAAACTTTGTTGCATTTACCAAGAAATTCAATGCTGCGCTTACTTTGAAAGAGTTCCAGCAGGGATAATAACGCCACACTTCCTTATACGCAACCCAGCTTCCTTATACAGGGAGTAATAGACACCCCCGGCGATATGTCACAGGGGTATAATAATATTATGTAGTATATTTAGTAGCTGTGGAATGTAACAAGTGTTTTTTTTCCGACAATGAACCTGTTTTTATTTTTAACTGAAGATGTCAAAAGTATTTTTTTAACCGACTTCAAAAAGGAGGAGGTTCTCAATTCGAACTTTTTTTTTTTTTTTTTTTGTGTGTATATTACTCGATATCTCGAAAACCCGTGGACCGATTTTCAAAATTTTTTTTTTAATCGAAATGGTATAACTCGAAATTGGTCCCATTGGCACGACAGCAGGATCTGATGATGGAATCTTGGAGAAATCGAGGGAACTCTTCAAATTTTATATGGAGATGTACGGCGTTTTCGGTAATTTGTCGATGAAGTCAAGATTTTACATTCAGTAAACAGAATACTTTCAAAATATTGCTAATTTGAAGTCGGTTTTTTTTTGTATAATTAAACAAACGCAGGATACTAAGGAATCAAATTTAATGACGTTACAGGTGAAAAACTTAAGTAAGTCACCTGTTTGTATGCAGTTGTTTACAGTTACAATGAACGACGCAAACAATACGAAGACAATTACTTGTCTTCATATTGACAACTACATATTTATATCATATTGTGGCAGTCGCGTCAAACATAAAGTGGTCAGGAATAATCAAACTTAAAAGTAAAAACAAACAACTTTCAAAAATAGAAGGTCTGTTCACACACATTACTCACACATACAACAGGTGACTTAGGTACTTAAGTTTTTCACCTATAATGAGTTTGCAAACCATACGATATAATTACAAATTTTAATAATAGAATGTCTATTTGCACACGTTACTCACATATACATTATATATACAACATGTGACTTACTTAAGTTTTTCCTATAGCAATTTGATGTTTATTCTCAACTATACAAACGTAGTGGGCTTTTTACAATATTACTTACTGTTTTTTCAGTCAATTTGAGCTGCGGTATTTTGATACGTATTTAAAATATATACATACCTGTTTGTAGCTTTCATGGCAGATTATACATTTCCCACTTAATTATCGCCAGGTGGGTATGATACAGCCTGTATAAAAACGTTATTTTGTACTCTATGAAGATTAGCATAAGAGCGTTAATAACGACGGAGTCGGTAATTGACTGTTGAATATTCACAAAAGCATTAATATCTGGATCAGTGCTGATCCCCGGAAGTAACCGAAAAAGAACTCTGACGCTTTATGATAAGGTCCTGGGTTTGCTTTGGATAGTAAATAATTTTCAATTTGACCGCTAATCGATGGGAAGATTGGGTTTTAATTGCCTTATACTTGTGGCTTTTAATTATGAGTTTTTCGCTGCACAAAATGAGACGCAAATCGAGACAAAACACGTATCAATGATTTTAAAAGTACGTTGCGTACGTTGTAATCTTGGGTATACAATATTATACGGTACATACAGGGTGGCCGGAAATTGACCGTGAATATTTTAATGTAATATACAGTGGTGGACAGATAATTAGAAACACTCCATACAATCACGAAAATATTAACATGAACTAGCGGTAATAGCAAAAGAAACGCAAATAATTCATAATTAATTATGCAGCGATGTAGCCACAACATTAAAATATGCGTACAATGTAAAAAATACATCTGAATTTTATAATTTTAGTGTAAAATGAGTTTATTTATTGATAACTTGAATTTCCGATACTGGCTGTTTGGACACATAATTAGAAACAGGGTCACAAACAAGCTTTTTTCTTTTGAATAATTAAAAAAAAAACATCTTATTACTCTTTTGGCGGCAATTAACATCAACTTCAGTTACAACAGCAGTAAATTATGTTCAAAATGAGAATAAAATAAAAGTTATGAGGCGTCAACTCGCCGAGTAAATGTAAATCCGCGTTTGGACCGAAGGGGACATCCAAAAGAATCGTCAATCACTTAGGATGCACCATAAGAAGATATTTTATACCATCGACCATTGCAAAAGACTTGTTAGACTTGGAACTACTGAAAACCAAATTAGACAGCCACGCCCAAAGAAAACATCGCCCAGAGAAGATTTGCTTATCGTACGGTAAGCGAATCTTCTCTTGAACAAGACCCGTTTATAGGCTCCAATGAAATTATAAATGAGGTTTACACATAACATGACTCCAAAAACGTGAAGTGTAGACTATTACCCAGTCAGTTAGATGAAGCGAAACTGTTTGAGGGGGTTTCCCGAAAGGTACCGTACCTACAGAACAACATAGAGATGAGATAATTAATTGCGAAAAAATACAGCAAGTGGACAATATAGGAATACTCAGATAAAAAGTTTTATTTTCAGATGAAACTAAAAATAATATGGTGAATTCTGACGGAAAACGATACATTAACCCATTAAGCGCCAAAATAAAACTAGTGGTGATTTTAACTCAAAATGTTTATTTTCTAATTATTAGTCATACATTTAAACATAAAAGAGAATAAAAAGACATGTTTCATTATAACAATAAGTTTTAGAGGGGTGTACTCGCATGAGTACAGCGGCCACTTAGCGATGAAAAATTTCAATACATTATCTTTATATACACAAGGTTTTTCAAGCAAATTTTACACTGCCACCGCATTCTAGCATGACAAACCGCACAACGCAATTGCTTTTCATTTTTGGGAATAGTGACCAAAGGCACTGTTTGCCAGTCGTAGTACTGTTGAAGACGAAGATTGGTCAGATCGGCTTCTATGTTGAGTTGTTTGGCGCAGATAATACCTGGAAATATTGCGCGTAAACAACAGCTGGTCTATGCGATCAGTACATACATAACCGTCACGCCTTATTCCCTGAGGGGTAGACAGAGACAACAGAGCGCCATTCGCATCTATTCTGACATACTTTCTCGCTCCACTCACATCCATCACTCTCGTCATACACGCTCGACGGTTTCGGGTACTCCTAATTTAGGCTTTATTTAGTACATCGCCGATCTGGTCGATATACGTTCTACGAGGGCGCCCTCAACCGACTTGCCCTAACACACTTCTCTTGTAAATTTGCTTACATATTATCCTGGATTCATCCATTCTCTCCGCGTGCCCAAACTAACGCAGCATACCTTTCTCTATATGCGATATTCTCTATCTCTATATGCGATCAGTGTGGCTGAGAATATGCAAACGCCAGGCATTTGCTATAGCCATATCAATCAGATAAGTAAATAGGACCCACAATCACTGCTGTCGTCATCACTTGAGTGAGTATTATGTACAAATACTTCAATATTCCCAGGAATGTCTCGAGGCAATGAATAGGTTACCATTATCTTCATCTATAGCACCGTGTGGTGCCCGATTAGAATAGCACTTCCCCTTTCTTCCCGTGGGTGTCGTAAGAGTCGACTCTGGGAAAGGGTTAGTGTATTGGGGGCGATCGATGGACTAGCAACCTGTCACTGCAATATCACGCTTGACCATGTAACGTGGCACTGGGTTTTTGAATTTATGTGCTCTGACGTGAGAATATGTATGTATGTAAGTATCTTCATCAGATCCTTCTTCCTCAGCCGTCACTACGCTCGGAGGTGGTGGTATAATGGCTGAATCGTAGGTGGCATCACGTAATCGTAGGTATCTTTAAAAATTGCTTGGACAGCCTCTTCTAACCCCTTATAATTATTTACAGTCGAAAATAGTTTGGAAACCATTGTTAGTACACTGAAACAGAAACTACAGAAATACAGGTTATTTTGATATGTATGTTGCCGCTGTACTCAAGCGAGTACACCAATCTTTACTACAAAAAAAATTGTACTAGTATTTGCAATTTGTTGATAAATAGTGAACAGTTCTTTGAGACACTAAATACACAAAAGATATATTACACAAAAAAATGTTAGAAATTACATTTAGGTATCATAAATAATACAAATGTACACTCACCTGCGGCGTCGTTCGGTTCTCTTGATTTGTTATTCTCACTTGGGCAGAGTTTGAAGTATACCCTCACAAAATACTTATATTTCGATAAAGTGAACTTTTAGAAATTAAATATTGCTGGAAATGTCTAATAAACCTACGAAATATAAAAGTTATGATACAAAATCTTGCCGTACTCAAACGAGTACGGCGGCAGTAAATGGGTTAAGCGTCTACCAAACCATGGTTTCAATAATAAATACACAAAAATATGGTTAAGCATGGTGGTGGAAACATTTTGATTTTAGTTTCATCTGAAAGTAAAACTTTTTGTCTATTCTTGAACTGTCAACTTGCTGTATTTTTTCGCAAATGATTATCTCATCTCTCTTTACTGTTCTGCAGGACCGGTACCGTTCGGGAAACCCTCCTATACAGTTTCACTTCAACTAACCGACTAGCTAGTAGTCTTCACTTCACGTTTCTGGGGTCATATGACGTGAAAACCTTATTTCTAATTTCATTGGAGCCTATGAACGGGTCTTGTTTAACAAATAAGCGAATCTTCTCTGGGCGATTTTTTCCTTGCGTGTGTCTTTCTAATTTAGTTTTCAGTAGTTCCATGTATTTTGCAATGGATCTGATAGCATTCAAAGTGGTCGACGACTCTTTTTTATGTCCTCTTTCGGTCCAAACACGGACTTAGATTTACTTAGCAAGTTGACACCTTATAACTTTTATTTTTCCCCATTTTTAATACAATTTACTATTCATCAAACTAAAGGTGGTGTGTAATATTGCCACCACAAGTGTAATAAAAAGGTTAGTTTTAATTTTACAAAAGAAAAAAGTATGTTAGTGACCCTGTTTCTAATTATGTGTCCAAACGGCCAGTAACGGAAATTCTAGTTACCTATGTATAAACTAACTTTACAGCAAAATTAAGGAATTCTGTTGTCTTTTTTTCGTTGTATACATATTTTAATGTTGTGGCTACATTACTGTATAATTAATTATGCCTTATTTATGTTTCTTTTACTACTACCGCTAGTTCACGTTGGTTGTTTACGTGATTGTGTGGAGTGTTTCTAATTATCTGTCCACCACTGTATATGGTCGGGTAAACGCGTCTAAAAACCCCCTGTAAAAAATTCCATTATGTACCCTGTGGGAGACAATTGTCTCATCGCTTTTCTGGTCATTGCGCCCTGTGCATTACCTATCTTACGTCACGTATGCAAGCCCCGTTATTCGGTGCGTACGCACTCGCTATCGTTTAGCATTGCTATGCTACGCGGTTGACTAAAAGCCGGAGTACATTCGAGTTCATAAATATATATGAGCAGACAAATGCCAAATATGTAAACTTTTGCACCTTTGTCAATGTCATAAAGGTGTACAGATATTTTTGAACCCTCAGTTTTGCTCATAGGTATATTAATGAACTCGACTGTACAAGTAACTTGGTAATATTTTAAGATTTTTGAAAATTTCCGGAAACAAAACTTCACAGGGGTTTTTAGACACGTTTACCCTGTATACTTAAGTACTTTTATGGTAATAATTTATGTGATTACGACATAATAAAAGGCATGTAATAATTAAGAAAATTAATGCCATGTGGGGTCGGGATAGAATAACACCTCTCCATTTCTTTCGTGGACGTCGTAAGACGCGACTAAGAAAATAGGTTTAGGTATGCTTTAGGCGACAGGTCAGCAACTTGTCACTATTCTACTTCTTCCCTTCTACAAACCTAAAACTATGCTAGAAGTGGCTGCGAACAGCATAGTTTTAGGTTTAACCTGATGAAAGAGGCATATTAGTGACTGGTTGATTGCCAGTCGCCTAAAAACTACTTAAACCTATCCTTAGTCCTTTGTACTAAGACCGAATATGTTTTAGTTTGGTTAAATGCACCCTAAAAATGTAAAATTTCGAAATTTGCAAATCATCTCGCTCATTGATCAAATCAGTCATAAAGAATCGCTCATGTCATCACAACCTACGAAGATTCTCAAAGAGGCTGACCAGCAAAACTAATCTTTTTAGTAATCCATTCCCTTACACCCTATTACTCGTCGTACCGACAGCCTTTTGGCCCCAATCCCGGCCATTTTGAGACATTTGTAACGTGACCATTTTTTTTGTCAGAGCAGGACATCTGCAGAATTATGTAATAAAAAAGTTTTTGGGTTTTCACAAGTTTTTTCAAGAAGATAGACTAACTCAAAATAATCAAAGCAAATCAGTAGTGGCGTGAACTCTAGTGTGTATTTTTATACCTATTACCTATCGGCTGTACGAATTTGTTTCATAATGTCGAGTCTTGTTTAACGTGGAACTATTAAAATTCAAAAAAGAGCGTTGCGTATATTGGCGGGCGTGAAACCTAGAGAGTCATGTCGGGAGCTATTCAAAAAAATTGGGATATTGACGCAGTACTCTCAATACGTCTATGATGTAATCATAATTACTCGACGAAACATTCACTCGTTCAAACGCGTCAATATCCCAGGGAGAATAACCCGCCAGACCGGGCGATTGCAAGCGGTGCCGCATAGGTTGGCGCTGCTCGACAAGAACCCGCGCGTCATCGGCCCTAGGTTGTATGAGCGCCTACCCGCCGATTTAAAGGATGAATGCTCGGACACGGTATTTGGTCGCCGACTTAAAAAACTTTACTCTGTGAAAGATTACTTAAAGTAATCTAAAAAGTTATTATTTTTTACATGGACCCCTAGTTTTATGTTATTATTAAGTATTTACATTTTGACGATCCTTTTGTGAATTGATTTTGTATGACATAATTTTAGTACCTTTCTTTTTGTTTTGATTATTATTTTATTTTGTTTGATTATTATTTTATTATTTAGTATCATTGTTTTTTCATACCTTTTTATGACTTTAAGTGGACATACTTTCACATTATGTGATATGATTTTATTTTGACATAGATATTTTTGTATTTTAAACATTTTATTTTTAATTGTATTGATATCAGACATTTCTATTTATTACCTACTACTATTATGTGCTTATTTTTTATTTTTTTATTTTATTATTGTTTAAAATTTGACGATCCTTTTGTGAATTACTTGTATCTGACATAAAAATTAGATGCTATGTATTTTTCAAAATGAAATAAATGAATCTAATCTAATCTAATCTAATCTAATGTTCCCTGTCATAATTATTTTTAGTCATAAATGGTTTTACCATAATGACGAATGACATAATTTATAGTTGTCATAAAATGGATGATTATAATTTATTTTCAGTCATAATTATGGCTGTCATACATTTATCCAGCCATAACATTGATGATTAACGGCCAAAAATTAGGTTAGGTTAGGTTAGAACTGTGACCTCGCATGAACCGAATCGCGGCCAAAAAAGTTAGTTAGGTTAGGTTAGAACTGTGACCTCGCATGAACCAAATCGCGGCCAAAAAAGTAGGTTAGGTTAGGTTAGAACTGTGACATCACATGAACCGAATCGTGGCCACAAACGTACGTTAAGTTAGGCTAGATTATAAAAATTATTATGCGCAAAACAAATATGGCGAATCGTACATTATGCTTCGCATGTTTTATGCACAACCAGTTTATGCGTTTATACTGTATGCCCATTATAAAGTATGCGTATATTGTTTTATGCGAATCAAATGTATGCCATAAAACATTATGCATAAAAATTTATGGCTTACTTTAGTTATGCTTAATGATCATTATGACAAAAATATGTATGCTTATAAAATGTATGACTTCAAACTTTATGCAACCCGATATGGTCCCATTTTGTACATACATTTTAAATTACCTTCCTGACTGTTTGCAAAAGCGAGACAATTTTGGCCTCGCAGGGACACCGGGATAGACAGTCTGAAAACGAGACTGTCTCGCCCAAAGCAGGACGTATGGTCACGTTAGGGAGCATTATTACTGATACTATCGGACTTACTCAGCCTGCACCTAATGATACAAATAGACCGCGTGACTAGCACAGATAGAATGGAGAGAAGACAGATGACCATGGCTTGTGATTTGGTTGGGATAGTTTTGTTTCTCGTTCGATTCAGTTGTTTATCTAAGTAATCTGTGTAAAGGCTTTCTTTTTAGAGTAGATTTGGCTGAGTCACGCGATGAAACGCTGCTGGAATTTTATGGGATGAAATGTGGTTTAAGCCAAGGATACACAAGGGGACTAATAAAAAATAGGGGACAAACGCGAAGAAGTGCGACGTTGCCGGACTTTGCTCGACATGTCGCGCGACACGCGTATTTACGCGGATATGTCGAGTGAAATCGGCCGACTCCGCTTGATATTTCGCCGACACAATGTCGTGGGACATTTTGTCCCCTAGTGTATCCTTGGCTTTAAATTGGTACGGCAGAGATGAAGATTATACATTGTATAAAATACTTCAAAGCCATGTTTTTCTCTTAAATTATTAGTCCCGTGATTCTGGGTACGTAAAAAAAAATTGTATTCGTTAGTACAGGGTTTCCCAAACTGTGCGTCGCGACGCCCTGGGGCGTCGCGGCGTTATCCCAAGGGCGTCGCATGTCGATGCGACCAAGTCGAGTGAGCACCGGGCGCATTCTGACATAACTCACAATACTCATATCTTGCCATTGCTAGATAAAATTATGTACTGGATTTCAAAAGAAGTTGCTCTTATGGAAGACAAAATAAGAAGATCAAGATATTGACTGTTTCATTGCTTTACAAGGTATCCTACAAGAAAAATCGATAGAAATCCTCGATCCCTCTCACATGCTATCATTAAAAGAACATTTTGAAAAATATTTTCCTGAAAATCTGGAGCAATAATATGACAGGGTCAAAAGATTCAAAAGTAAAACTTTTTCTGAACAACTGATTCTTGTGATTCAAGCCTGAAGCTTCAATACAACAAGAACAAACTTTTTGAGTTTTGGAGCTCAGTTTTTTATTAATTACCATTTGCGAATTCGTACTTGTGTGAAACGGGTTTTTCTGCAGTTGCAATAATTAAAAACAAGTATGTACAGATCAAACATAAATTTAAAAAAGAAATGACAGTGGCAATTTCCAAACTGGAGCCCCGGTTTCATAAACTATGCTCAGATAAGCAAACCGTCGCGTTAAAAGCCGCTTCGATTTCATTTTTACGTTCTAATAAAAATATAGATGTTTTAATAGGGTTTTTTAATAACCTGGTCTCGTACCATAATTGGTAAGTATTATTGGGGGATGAGTTCAGGTGCGTCGCAAAAAAATTGCTATGTCTCAAGGGCGTCACAGTACAAATAAGTTTGGGAAGCCCTGGGTTAGGGTATTGTGGGCGATGGGCTAGCAACCTGTCACTGCAATATGGTTACCCTGAAATTGCTAAACGTGGCACGGCACGGGATTTTTGAATTCACGTGCTCTGCCAACCCTTCTTGGGAATACAGGCGTGAGAATATGGATGTATGTATGTAATTAGATTATTTATGAGTTATTTAACAATTCAAAAATATTATCTACATAAAGCAAAGTATATTAGGTACTGTTTCATACTAAGATGTGCGCTTGCGCGTTTAATTAGGAAGGTGCTTAAAACTCTTTATGCACATAAAATTCGTTACAAAACATAAAGATTAAACAAGTGTGCAAATTAACAAGTAAAATGTAAGTAAACAAAATGAAACACTAAATTTCAATTCGTGTGCATATTTTTAAGTAGGTAACTTTTTTTGAATAAATAGTAATATGGCCAATTTTAGAAGTATCTCAACCTGCTAAAACATCCAATTTCCCTGACTGTACCACCAAAATCTATTTTATTTTTTGTAAATGGAACGCCATTTGAAATATTTTCAAAATGGAACAGCTGACCAAGCGCCGTTCCATAAGTATTTGAATTTTGAATCACCAAGCCACCGTCTGTTGGTCCGGGCTAGCATGTCGTTGTCATCTCAAATAGTAGCTCCCGGATATTAACCACAAAAACTAGTAAATACTTACATTATACAAGTCTTTGTTTATATAACAATAGAATATTGTACATACGAGTACAAACCTTTCTTTTACTTCACTGCAACTTATGATAGGTATTTTATTACATCACCCGATAATAGGCCATCAACGCGTGCAAAATGTTCATTCAGTCCATGGTATGTAAAACAAAGGTAACGCACCAGACATTATGTTATATCCATTTAGAAATAGCTTAGTTTATAAACACGAGTAAATTGTTCCAATAGCATACATATAAAGCTATGTTGAATAATAGCCGTCAAATGTTCAATCCATCGATGAAAAATGTACTAATTGTTCACATACCATACCTATTTCAAGTGTCTACTTGTTACCGTTATTTATATCGACCCAAAAACACCATAAAAATCACGATTGTTGTATGGGAGACCCCCGTAAATAAGCACATACATACATACATATACCGTCACGCCTCTTTCCCACAGGGGTAGGCAGAGACCACTTTGTTCCACTTGCTACGATCCTGGTACCTCTTTTGCTTCGGTAAATAAGTACACATTTTATTTTGTTTGTAGTACTTATTTGTTGTTATAGCCGCATTTACATTATGATGTTTGAAAAGTTCAACAGTCTTATCTAGCACGGTTCGTGATACAGCCTGACGACAGACGGACGGACGGACAGCGAAGTCTGAGCAATAGGGTCCCGTTTTTACCCATTGGATACGGAACCCTGAAAAGACTAGAAATAAAGTGTTACATATATACATACATACATATTCTCACGCCTGTATTCCCAAAAAAATGGGCAGAGCACATGAATTAAAAAATCCAGTGCCACGTTTAGCCATTTCAGGGTAACCGGGTTAAACGTGATATTGCAGTGACAGGGTGCTAGCCCATCGCCCACAATACCCTAACCTTTTCCCAGAGTCGACTCTTACGACACCCACAGGAAGATAAGGGGAGGTGCTATTCTAACCTGGCACCACACGGGGGAATAAAATGTCGAATTATTGAATTCCGCCTCACGAACTATGAGGAATCTGCTCTAGACCATGAAAAAATACAACTGGATAGAACACCATTCGTCTTGGATTACAGACGCATCAATGAGATCGTTGATGTAGCTGACTCACCGCCGGCTAGACAGACTTCAAAGAAACATTCATAATCGGTCGACTGCCTTAACTGGCATGTGATACCAATTTAGTTTATGCTACTTTATGACAGTCGGTAATCCATTAACAGATAAACATAATTATTATACTTCACCGTGATTTTAATCGGTGATCAGGAGTTGAAAAACAGTCTGTATAAGACCATATATCACCATGATCTCACTGAAAGCGCCTCGAAACAGTTGTCTATTATAGTTATAATTTACAATATTTGTTAGGGCCGGTCTCGTTCTATTCTAGCCTCTAGCTAGAATAACCTTGTATGTATTCCATTAAAATAAAAAAACTGGCCAAGTGCGAGTCGGACTCACGCACGAAGGGTTCCGTACCAAAATAGCAAAAAAACACGTTTTTTCTATGGGAGCCCACCTTAATTATTATTTTGATTTTAGTATTTGTTGTTATAACGGCAACAGAAATATATCATCTGTGAAAATTTCAACTCTCTAGCTGTCACGGTTCATGAGATACAGCCTAGTGGCAGACGGACAGACAGACAGACAGACAGCGAAGTCTCAGTAATAGGGTTCCGTTTTTACCCTTTGAGTACGGAACGGTACAAATATTTATAGAAATATTTATTTAAAAATAAAATACATTGGCGGCATTATTAATTAGTTTTGAGATAAACCACGTATTTTGTATAATAATGATAAGCCACATACCATCGGTGAAACGTTCGACATACCTACAGATAAAAATAATCTGGCTTGCAATATAGTACTTAAATACAGGGTGACACATAAAACGTGACACAAATTATAAATATGCAACTATCACTAATTGGCTCTATTTAACACTTTATTTTTTGTAGTAGTTTTTTTATAGATGTACCTATGTATGTTTTTTTTTTAATTTGTCTAATCACTAGTCAAATTACTAAGGACAACGAAGGATACTGAATCACATGTTGGAGATTTGTATCGCGACTTATGTATTGTATCACCCGTATTATTAGTTCTAAGTATGTTTAATCTCAGGATAATAAAACGAAATCGTCTTAAGTGCCACTTTTGCGTCCAAAATGTTAAATAAGTATAACAGATGTGTCAAAAAACCAAAAAAATTGTATGTATGCACAAGCAATTCAAGTATCGTCGTCAAAAAGAGACGTTTGGAAAGAAAGTGACGCCCTCATTTCATTTCACATTGTTAATTAGTCAATATTTCGTGTATCGTTGCAAGTTATCGCAATTTGACAGTATAGATCCCGGCAAATAACATTGCAATCATTTTCGTAGGGGGGGGGGTAAGTTCGCGCATCGCTTTACCCCCACTACGATAATTATTTGCAAGTTTGATGTCCAGCATTATAAGTATTTAGATTTATGACATAAATATCACGCCAGTGTTCCCAAATGGGGTAGGCAGAGCTCACAAACCGCTTACATGGCTAGACAAAACCATGACTAAGTATTTCACTTTTCATAGCAAACTTTTGCATAATTTTTAAATTTTAATTTATATGAAAGAGTTATAGTAGAATAGTGACAAGTTGCAATTGCAAGCCTATCGCCTAAAAATACCTTTGGGCTTAGCAAGGCAACACACGTCATCGATACGCGCACGAGATAGACTACCAGTAATTTTCTGACGTTTCTAGTTAGACAATGACAAGTGTAGTCTAATGTTTTTGGTGACAGGCTAGGAACCTGTCACTGTAATATGTCTTAAATTTTGAAAAAAATACTTTCTGCCAAGTTTCTTCCGGCGCATTCTTCTTGGCAATGATGGTCTTTCCGAAGCGCTGGTAGACTCTAAAATGACGTGTAAAAGTGCTCTTAGGCTTATTTGCATAAATAAAGTTTTGTATTTTGAATTAACTTAAAAAAATAAAAATCATGCTAGAAGAGGTCATGGATTTATCTAAGTAGCGTTTTGTATACTCTACCTGCCCCATTTGGGAATACAGGCGTGATGTATGTATTCCCAAATTATTTGTAATAATTGGTTTCACAGTGCATTAGATATAAGTCTGTAATGCTGTGTAAATTGTATGTGTAAATAAATAAATAAATTTTCAAGAAATAGTCCAGTAGATTCGACCCTAAATCTGTTTCTCTTAGTCGCCTCTTACAACATCCACGTAAGGAATGGCGAGGTGTTATTATTATTACAAACCTTCACACGGGGAATACGATTCGATTTATTGACACACCTCAACTTAGTCACAATATCAATACTCCACAATACGTGATTATGACTGTGAGACGCAGGCCGTGACTCACGCGCATCTACGCAAACAGCAGAGCGAGGTGATGTTAATAGACACATTATTGACACTCATTTTATTTGTTTTTAGTCATAAAGACGAGGCTTTACCCCGTTATACTTATATTCTTTTAATAACCTTGAATTTCGGAGCATTTTTGTTATTTTTCTCTTTGTTTATTTTTAACTTTATGAGCCTTAAAGTTTTATTTTTGTAAAAATACAAAAAATCTACATGTATTAATTGTGTAACAACACATAGTGTAAAATTCCTACTTTTAGGAATATATAGCAAACTTTTTTTTTCTTTGACGAAAGCTTAACCATAAGTAAGTTAATACTTTATTATACAAAAACACGCCATAGAAAAAAAACAAGCAAAATGGTAAAGTACAACCAAGGGATCTCTTACAGCCAACTTTTGAGAGACAGAGAGGAACTTAATCACTGAGAACGACAAAATGAGACGCTACAATAAACATACTGAAATATTGTACAATCACAAAATACTTACAAAAAGCGTACGAGTATATAAGCAAACCGTAATTTATTTAGCATTTTTAACATTTCATAAACGGTGTTATCTCAAACGCTAAGCTACTTCACACCTCATTTTCTGAGAAGTAATTAGCAGTCCTATCTCTCGGCGAATTATCGTCGATTTCTGAGACCTGAGACACCCTGTAACATGATGGGTTTTTTTTTTATCTAAAACAACTTAAAATCAGTATCTTTCTTAATAAAACGTTCATATTTACTTAAGCTGCAAACACACTGACAGCGCTGCGTGGCGTAACGGATTGAAAGAAAGAAACGCTTGTTTTGTGCGCGCTCTTTCGTATAATTTTGAATATTACAACCGATATTTTGACTCCACCGCGTTTTCGCTGTCAGTGCGTGTTGAGCGTAAGGTCATAATTTTCTACAGTATGGTTCGAAGGACTTGTAAACACATCCCTCTAACTAAAGCCAGAAAGCCTTGTTGTTCTCATAAATCTGTACTCCATTTTTCTGAACTATTGCGTACACAGCCACATAAATCGGCACTTAGCAACTGCATTGTGCTGCGACAATCATGGGAAAGCAGCGTAACGGAAAACGGCTTCCCATACGCGTCGAACGCAATGACACGTCCACAAAAACTGATTGATTCGTATGAGAATATTGAAAAACATAATGAAAGGATTGTGTATTTTTTCACATGTTGCCAGTATTATTGACATATGTCATTATTGTACCTTTATAAACTTTTAAAACCTAAAAAATATGCTTGAATTGGTTACGCAACACGAAAAGTCATGGTTTTGTCACTAGCGTTCCCTGTGTTCAGCCAACCCCATGCGAATACAGGCGTAATGTATGTATGGATCTTTAATCATTTAACCATATAATTATTTTGAAAAATATTTATTAATTAACGTTTATGATAGCAAAACGAAATCCCACAAAAAAATGCGCCATGAGGTCACAGGCTCGCTGCCCGCCGCGCCAACCGCGTGTTCCTAATTTGAAATAATTTGTTCTATTCCTTCAATCGTCATCTGTTTTTAAAACGATCGAAGCTTTTACGTTGTTACATGGGCGTAGCCAGGGGGGGGGTTTTGGGGGTTCAAACCCCCCCCGAAAAGTTTAGGCTCCCATACAACAATCGTGTTTTTTTTTTGTATCCGACTCGCACTTGGCCGATTTTTTTTGGTCAAACCCCCCCCCCCGAAACTAAATCCTGGCTACGCCCGTGCGTTGTTATAGTATTGATATCGATTCTGTAATATAAACATAGAGCTGCCCCCATTTTACATACACATGCTTCACCCTTTACATTATGTTGGGTCTAAACTTAAAGGTAGCGAAAATATAATATGAATGCAAACAAAATCCCCTAACAATAATAATATGTTGACTTGACCTTAATTTCTCTAAACCACTATGACAACAAAATCATACAATGCACTTACGATAAAAGTACTTCGTCGCAAACCCAATATAGGTCGAATCGGCGCGCCCAGCGAAAGGCGAGCCTTGCATCATCCTGTATAATCACCTGTATAACCTGACCCCCGCTTACTACCACAAAACAAGGCAACAAAGGTCTACTTAACTGGTGTTTACCCTAATCTCACCCAGCGTAGCTTGACCTCGTTAGATGACGTGAAAGCTTGTGATAGCAGGTCAGCTTAAGGTGGTATTTGCGTACTTTTTATACGCAGTTTGCGAGTATGTTATAGACAGGTGGTAGTCAGACGTGCAGTTTTATCAGGTGTGGAGGAAAGTGGGGTCATGGTTTTAACCTTGGCTGCTTTTACGGTACTATACGACTAAGTCAATACTTAAAATATTAACTAAGTACTTTAATGTTTTGGGCGCAGCGCAGACGACAGATTTTGTGCGATCAAGTCTCCGCAGCAATAAATTGTCTGAATGGCGCGGTGACAGTTTCCACGAAACTCTGAATAGAAATTCCTGGAAACTGTCAGCGCGCCATTCAGACAATTTATTGCTCCACAGACTCGATCGCACAAAACACTGTCGTCTGCGCTGCGCCTTAAGTTGGCAGGCAAATAGTGACAGGTTGCTAGCCTGTCACCTAAAATGTACAATAACCTATATCCTTAGTCGCCTCTGACGACATCCGCGGAAGAAATGGAGAGATGTTATTCTAAACCCGACACCACATAGAAATTGAAAAATAAGTGATGTATAAGGTAAATGTACCAATGCTCGACGCCTCAACACCCAGTAGATGTAGATGACACTCATCTGTCACCTGTCTTACTATACATAAGGTTGCAAGTGCCATGTTTTGGGTCAGTGTCGAGCACAGGGACGTTTACCTTATTTAAGGCATGTGAAAAGGTTTCTTGGTGGGTCAAGACTTTGATTCCTTGGCTGAAATCCCGTTCGACGAAGTTTTTACCTCTATTGAATAAAGCAGAGAATAGGGCAAATATTCGGGCGTTTGAACCGCTGTCATTATTCTCAACACTTTTTTTATCAGATTCTTTGAGAAATGTGTACATAATAGTCTAGTGTGTACCTATCTATAAGGGACAGACACTATAACATACTTATTGTACCAATTTCTTAAGGAATCTGATAAAAAAAGTGTTGAGAATAATGACAGTGGTTTAAACGCCCGAATATTTACCCAATACGATGTTGTGAAGTTATTTGTGCGACTTTGAGTCACGAGTGAGATCACCCGTATCCGCGTCGCATAAATGATTCCTCAAAACTGAGCGAAGCAATGCTTAGACTTCCTTTTATAAATGGAAGGACGTGACACTAGTCAGTCTAGCATGCGTTTACTACTACTAATAAATTTCCCAATGGTATATTTATCCCAAAACATTATAGACGCGCGAGTTAGACTATACCTACCTGTCACTGTCTAACTATAGACGTCAGAAAGTGACAGGCTGTGTGTTGCTGTGCTAAGCCGAGAGGCAGGTTCGCGAAAGTAGTCAAACTAAGGGCTCTCACTCAAATCCTACTACGACTTCCTCGAAAAAAAAAATAGAACGGAAGCGATAGAAAACCTGTTAGAAAACTTAAAAAAAAAACTTCATCCTAATCGCTACACAAGTGCAACAGTAAGCCACAGACAAGTACACGGCAGTTTCCCGCGCTCATGGGCTTTCTTTTACCTCGAATGTTCTAAAGAAAAAACTTTAAAAAATAAAAAATCTTTCGCATGCCGTATGACGTACCAAAAGTCGTTACAGTCGTAAACATAACTACATTGGCAGTTTACGCACGTATAGTTAAGTCATCGGGCGCGGTTTCGGCGACGAGGCAATAACCTGAGCCAGCGCCATATTTGGTTCGCAAGCCCACGCCGCATCTTGTCACAGAAAACTGCAAACGAAACTCAATATGACACTAAAGCGATAGTTACACTTAGTCGATTGACCACAAAAGTGTAGAGAACACGGTTGTCGGCCGCATTTGGTAAATGATAGCTGTCATAGTCTGACTAGGTGACGACCATCGGCAGATAGTCTAGGTCTAGTATAAAGAGACAGACAATATTCGTTGACTAAACTAACTTGGAACACGCGGCGACCACATTAGGTGAACAACTTAGTGTATTTGCCGCTTAATATTACTCGACCGACATATTTAGGGCAAAAGGTTTCACCATTTCTTCCCTGTTGGCTTAGCACAGAAAGGCGCGAGTAGAGATACGCTCGAGAAAGACTATACTTGTCACTGTCTAACTAGAGATTTCAGAAAGTGACAGGTAGTCTATCTCGCGCGCGAGGCGACTAGAGTGTGTTGCCATGCTAAGCGTACAGGTTGCTAGCCTGTCGCCTAGAGCACACTTAAACTTATTTCCTTAGTCGCCTTTTACGACGTCCTAAGAAATGGAGAGGTGTTATTCTAATCCGACACCACACAGAATACGAAATTAGGCAATCGTGAAATAAGATTCGCGGAGACGTCCCTAATTGTGCTATAGGTAAGTGTAAATTGCATAGAATATTTTAATTTTGTTCTGCAATAACGCAAAACATGGACCCGCAATGTTACGACACAACACACTTCTGTAATGAAAAACGCTTTTGCGATGCAGTGGCCCAATATAGTAAAACGAAGCCTCTAAGCACCCGTGCAAAACAAACCAACGCAATGTGCAACTCACTTACTATGACTTTTTATACTGTTGCAACCAACGATTGCGCTAGCTTATCAAAAACATTACATACAGAATATTAAAACCATTCAGTTCCCGGCATCTAATTTGGCTTGTTCACGCATCACTAAACTTTACCACGGAAAAAAAGGTTCGCGAACTTATCCTACTAGGTACTTAAAATTTTGCCAACTTCGATGCCGACACCTCGAAAAGCAGCACATGACATGAGATGCATAGGTAACGTGTTAAAACTGTTTTGGTGACACAGACGGACGATGCAATCATCTACGTAAATCGCCTTAAAGTACAGGATCCGCGTAACATCCAAGTAGCAATGACCTTAGCTCAAGTTTGAGAGCTAACTGTTCCCTCAGAGTTCACGAGATAAGTCGCAACTCACAGACTCAGAAGCTCTCGGGTTGAGATAGGATCTCTTCCGGATGCAAGCTACAATCTTGATAGAGTCAAAGTGACTGCATGCAATGGCGGACGACACGTGAAAGCAGCTGAGAATTAAGAGATCGTTCGTTGACAATGAAGTCCATAAAATGCAATGTGTATTTAACACTGTCATGTAGTAGATAAATATTCTTGAGAAACCGGTATCATTCATCTGCATTTCTTTTAATATACTGTGTAACTGATTGTGAGAAGCGTTTGAATTTATGTCGCTTAATCAAAGCCAAAAGCCAAGCTTGGTATTTGAAATCGTCCTAAAATATATTAAATAGCTCGTGTTTTTTGTCCAAACTATTTATAATTAATAACATAATAACTTAATCGCTTTCCATTATTTAAATAATTAAAATATTCAGTTTGTTGCGTTAGAGAATAATACCACTGCAGCGTGTCTACTGCTAAGGCTACGCCGCACGTCACTTCAACCTGTGCTAGACTCGTTGACCTTAGGCCTTTGTTTGTGACCTATTCTGGCTAGACCAGCTTCCTCGCGCACGACTGCTTAAGAAACGAAAGATTAGCTCTATACAAGTTTTGAACGGAATATTTCATCTCCAAACAAACACATCTTGGTTATAGGCTTTCCCTTCACGCAACAGATAGGTACTTACCCTCTACAAAAATCCAATCATGGATAGTAGAAAATACAGTTAGTAATGTTAAGTATTATACTTACGTAATAACAATGGTTAATGTTAATGATATGATGAATTAATGAATAGTAATAAAGGTTAAGGTAATGACAATAGTATTGAATAATGTAGTGAATAATGAAAAGCATTTAAGAATAGACTGATAAAGATAAATTACTACCTAGTGACACTCACAATGCCATCTGGCGATGCTCATCTCCGAGAAATGCAAATATTTGAGATTAACAGTATTTAACAGTCGATATACCTATATTATAAGCATGCAGTGGTTCAAGATCGCTCAGAGAAACTAGTGAGGTTAATTATCTCATCGCGGGCAGCAGGAGGTGAAGTGCATCTACCAACATGTCGCCGCCCACTATCGCTCCTCGAATTCCGAATAGACCCTAAAATTTACTACGTACCCTTCTACTTTTGCCGAGCGATCTTAACTATAAGATATCGAGTCCCCAGAATTTGCCGCCACACGTCAAAAACATGGCGTCATGCGACACCGGAGTGGCGTGTCACGTTACTGTGAAAGCAGCCGAAGGTGACACTACAGCCGGGCCTTCTTTGTTTGAGTTTGTATGCTGGTAAAACAATTGAAACTTTCATAGCTAGTATATTCGAACTAGTGCTTTTTTTTTAATTTGAAAGAACTTCGATCCCCGCGTCGCGCAACTTCGATCGAAATACTAAAGTAACTGGCAACATTGCACATCGGTCTTCCCGAAAAATTTAGCACGGCAACACTACCAGTCATTTTCTGACGTCTCTAGTTAGACAAGGACAGGTATAGTCTATCTCGCGCGTATCTCTTCTCGCGCCTGGTTGTGTTAAGCCGGCAGCCTTAGAACATAGTTTGAAGAAAACAATCATTAATAGTCGATACAAAGAAACAGCTTGCTTTCACATATCGACTAGTCTACAAAGTTACATTTTCAACCATTTTAGATACTTTCTTGTAGTACAGTCGGCAATCTTTATGCTGAGTGTATTTGGTCGCCGACATAGAACTTTTGTACTCCATAAAAGATACTGAACCAGAATTTAACAGCACTGTACGAATTATTATTATTTTAGTATTGACGGCATTTTAATTTTAATAAATTTATTATTATTTACACTGTGACGATCCTGTTGTTACTTACCTTGAATGCCATAACTCTTTATTCTTATATTTGTTTTATTTCTATTTTTGTGTAACTTGTTTTATGACTTCGACATTTTTAACACGAAAATTAGGTAAGCACTTATAATTATGATGTTCACAAAGAAATAAATGAATCTCTATCTATATCTATCTTTCTGTACGTTGTTGGCACTTTCCCCATATCGATATATTTCTTGCTGACTGTATGTAATTTGTCGTGTGTTTTTTCGAGAAAATATCGATATAAAAGTTAAATTGCACGCTATAAAGCGTGACAGAACCACTAAAAGCACTTAAACAATAAATGGCTGCTCGCGATGACCGATGGTGTGACCGTTAGATGAACGAAGGTAGGATTAAGTTAAGTTACTTACTTAATTAGCGAACGCGAACTAAACATGAATTACTTTAAATGAGTAATATCTGGATAACTCGTGTTTTAAAAAGAGTGTTGTAAAACGAGACATGTTTGGGGCTAGTTTTTAGTCTTTCATCTAGGAGCCATACTCGATTATGACGAAACGAAAGGTATCCGTAATATCTCCTGTGTGGTTCTGGATTTCTTTAGAGTCTATGTCTACACATAAAAGTAAATAAATAAGAAAAACTTTCTAATCCAATTAAAAAAAACAAGGAGGTTCTCAAGTCAACTTTTTTCGAAAAAAAAAAAAAAAACTTACTTCTTACGAAAAGAACATAGGTAGTCACTGTAAAACGCAGTCAGGAGTTATTAGAATACCATATATTTGCATTTCAATAGCATGCAATCTCACTTTGCTCCGTTTGATTCGAAAAGCGAAATACAGAAAGTAATTACTTGTATTTCTAAACGTACCATCGCGAACAGGGATTGTTGAGCCACTTACCTATGTT
>BHDV01065317.1:50307-68692 GCA_005406045.1 Adoxophyes honmai | reverse complement strand
GACGCCCCAGGGCGTCGCGACGCACAGTTTGGGAAACCCTGCCCTAACCCTTTCCCAGAGTCGACTCTTACGACACCCACGGGTAGAAAGGGGGAGGCACCACACGGGAATAATTAGGTATTGTTTCAAAAACTGAAATCAGTCTTAATTTACCCCTCCAGTTGTGTGAATAAAAAAAACTTTTTTGTTTAGTTTTTGTTACCACGTTCTTGTATATTTAACGCTGTAGACTTTTCCTGCTGTAAGTTTAATCCTAAACAAAGTTAATCCTGATTTAGATTAGGATAAGTCTGCCTTTGTACTTCGCCATTTCATTTGTATTTAATTTTTGTATTTTGTATTTTGTGTTTTTTTCCTTTTGTACAATAAAGTGTTTACTTACTTACTTACTTACTTAAAATGGTGATACAAAATACGGTCTAGGTATATTTCCGATTCCAGGTAGAAGCGATGCACGCAAGTGGTAGGGGTAAGCCCCCACTACTTAAAATGTGGCCAAGTTTATTGCCGACCCATACAGACAAAATGTACGTGCACACTTTTTTGAGTTGCGATAAAAAATGTTAGATACTTTTAGGTATCTACCCATCTTACTCGAAAAAAAAACAGCATTATTAACTACCCCCAACCAGCTTGCCAATAAATATATCAGAAAGTACCTACTGTATGGAGTTCAATTAAAAAGAAGTCAAAAGTATCCGCAAGATATTTTTAGACATCTAAAAAACATCGATCTTAAAAGTCAACGGCCGCGACTCGAAAATTCGCAAAAAAAAAAGTTGGACTCACCTCTCTCAGACCAAAACTCGATTAAAACAATCCGACACAATGCATCACTGCACTACACTACACATGGAGTTTGCCGAAATGTGAGCAAACAGATCGATTCCTTATCACTATCACTCGTTATCTATCATCGACGCTGGCTGGGAATATTTTCTCAGCCCTATTTACAAAAAAAAACTTTTCGAATAAAGAAATAATTGAACGCGATTCTAAATTCAAAAATTTTGTTTCGTTAACGGCCAGCTGGTGGGAAGGTCGCGCGCGACATCTCGTTGCGAGCGTAGGCAATGAACTGGCGTAACACCGACCGGTCAAGTCAGAGCTTACTCTGTGCCATCCTTTGCGATAGCTGCTTTCCAACTGACGTTAAAACGACACTGCGGGACACTGTGCTGAACATGCTTTGGTAAAAATACACATTCTGCGAAGATAACTTAAAGTCATTGTGGCATAAAATCGCTTCATCAGGGTTGATTTAAATGCTTCGAAGCTGTAGGAAACTTGTTTGTAAGAAAGTGCACGCTTGCGTGCGTTTTAGCTTTGGCACAATGCACTTTCTTGATGCAGCTGCAGCCGTAAAAATGAGTAAAGGTTAGTAGAACATGACTGCTTCATACTTTAAGTTAAGCCAAAATGTTTCAGAATAATACTTACAATTATGGATTTTTTATTTAAATAAGAATATTAATATTTAAACAAAAAATACATTTGAAAAAGTTAAGTCTAGTTTGTCTAAGTTATTTAATTGCATATGTTTACCTACTACAGGGCAGCTATTATGTATTTGTGTATTTATGTTGACGGCAGAATAGCCCACTGTTTAGAGATTCTGATTACGAAGCTAAAAGTTTCAGGTTCACTTCCCGGTGGGGGCAAATATTTGTGTGATGAACGCGAATGTTTGTTTGCAAGTCATATGTGTCACTGGTTATTTATTTGCAAAATCGTCATCCTGAAACATTCGAAACTTATCTTCAGCAGTTGCAGTTTTGAAGAAATCATCGTCAACTATGACAGGCATCGACAGGCTTTGCTTCGGGATATTATTGCCCATTTGGTTCAGAACCCAAAAAAATCTGTAATTAATCCAACCAGCAATCTCGCAAAGATGTAATCTTTATGGCCAGCATCTGAATATGCCAAGGCCAAAGTAAGAGTAATAGTAATAGAGGTAACAGTAATTAGCCACACTTGCATAGAACTTGGCCGTTTTGAAAGACGATTCGTATTGCTAATGTATGCACATAAGTTAATTCACTTTCAAGTTTGTTGGTTCTTATGAAATTAGCGATGGTAGTTTTGTTTGTTTTTTTATGCATTGGTAATGGTTGGGAAACGTCGAATGTGAAACTATCATGCCTAGGTAATCTCATAGCTCACTTAAGGTTAAATGTAGGCCTTACTCCCGATATTATGGCCACATTGCCGTGGTGGGGGGACTTGCCAACTGAGGATCCCAAAAACCATACCGGACGGGCCAAACTTTTCAGGGCGCTCCAAATTTGCGAGGGTCAAAGGGAGAACCGACTCCCTTCCCAAAAATAAAAATAATGAGGAAAAAGAACACACACTTAAAGCAGCTCCCATAAGGGCCTGAAGAGATTCGGTGACCAGCGGGTGTCGCGGAAGTATGTCTACGACACCCGTACCAACAGCCAAGACGGCGGTTGGATTTTAGTAGGTTTATTCCTCTCCACTCTGGGGAGGCGAGTTCCACATAACCACATAGCAGGAGTATGCGTAGGTATTTACATTTTCTTGCCTTAAAAAAAAAGTTAAAAAAATGGGTTTTGTGGCGGAAAAGTGTCTTGGGACCAAGTCCTTAGGCCGTCCAGGGGTTAATCTACGATATTTTCATAGCCCTGGCGAGGTGAGGTGACCCCACTTCGCTGAGGTGGAAGATGGGGGGGGGGGTCTGCCCGCGCCAGGTGTCCCGTGTTGTAGGCACTCCAGTTGTTTCCGGAGGGCCTTAAATACAGTTCAGGGGGCAAAGACCCCAAAAAGGGTTCCACACAAAACGATACAAACTGAGGAATTATTATCAAACTACCGTGAGACTGTGAGACTTACTCATATTAAAATAAAACCGATACACTCTCGTCCTAATGTCAAGATTAGATATTGCAGCGATCCTTATTATTATTGTCAGTTTCTGTTACACAAGACAACAAACCGGAGTACTTATGCGTTACAAAATCAAAATGTCGGTGATAGACTGATTTATTGTGCATCTTCACAAATTGAGAGCAAGTACGCAATACGTATGCAATCAAATAGCAATTCATTCATTGCAAAGCATTCTTTGCCGTTACCGACGATGCAAAGTCCGATAGCAATTAAACATACATACATCACGCCTGTATTGCCAAATGGTAACATAGTCAAAACCATTGCTACTTCAGACTTTGTAGTCACTTCTAGCATAATTTTAGGTTCAAAAACCGATGGAAGAGGCAAAATAGTGACAGGTTATTATATCTAAACCTATTTTCTTAGTTGCCTGAACGAAATGATGGAATGGAAAGAAGAAATGAGGAGATGTTAACTCTTGACCACGGTCGCTGTAACGCGGCCGAAACGTCGAGAAGGTAAATAAAATCGTGATTAAGTCCCGCGTACATACATAATTATAAATATGAGATGTTAATTTCCGATACCTGACTTTCTTCTTTTCTCATCTTTCGAGACTTTTAGCTACTTTAGGTTTCAAGTTAGACTTAGGGTGCTATTTCAAGGCTAGATAAGTTTACCTACTCGTACTCCACTCGAAACAAGAATTTTCTGCAGAACACCTGCCTGATAAAGCATCTGATAAATTCCATCATCGGATTGGTATTTTTAAGTATGCAGATACTTTGTTTAAACACACATAAACTTATCGCCTGTGTTGCCAATCGAGGAAGGCAGAGCACACAAAACATTACACAGACAAAACCATGACTTTTTTACGTTTTCCAGCGACTTCACTATCGTTATCACAGGTTTTAACGTAAAAGAAAGAGATGTACCTAACCGTGAGAGTATGCTAGCCTGTCGGGTAAACCATACTTAACCCTATTTATTTAGTAGCCTCTTGCGACATATACCTACCTTCATTAGTGAGATTGAGAGGTGCTATTCTAAACCCGACACCACAAGATTACTTCAAATTATAAACTTAACGCATAGTGCCTCGACTGCCTACGATGTGATATTTTTCTTTTGTGTAAAACAAGAATTCTAATTAAGATTAAAACATTTTTCTTGAAACTGCTTAGTTATTAACTCGATGTAAACTAAAGCACTAATTTGACAAATTACAGGAAGGCTTTCTTGTGATTATAGGAATTCAAACTACGGCGACAAAGAGCTACGAAATGAAAAGTTTTTCGTTTTACTTAACACAATAAGACATAGTAGCAATACAGTAAGGTTTGTATTGTAAAAAAATGTCTTAGGCTTAACCAAATGAGAAAAGGTTGTACAATTTATTATTGGAATAAGTGAGTAAAAAGTAAATTAAGTAATTCGAAAACTTACTCTTTTTTCTTGAATGAAATGCACTCTTAATGTCTAAAATTGTAATAAAAATCTTTATTACCATAACCTTGAACTTAATTTAGGGGAATGATCCCTGAACAAATGTACTTAGTGTATCAATAATTCACCAGACATTCAAATATTCAACAAATTCGTTCACATTCAAGAGAATTCATCTAATGATAGATACGTAATGAGACTCTTATTTTTGCTTATTAAATCCGTGTCTCTCTGCACATTAAAAATAAAAGCTTGCAGTTAAATAATTAGGTCCAAAGTATAACGTAATAACACGTAACGGGGGAAACAACAGCTTTACTTCATTTGCCATCGCGATTCGAAAGACTCAAAATGGATTTGGACTACGATAAGCTGTTCAAAATATCAATCTTCGCGTTAAAAGTAAACCGCTCCTACCCCATGATACCCAACGACAAGATTTGGTACCTCACAATGATTCCCATCCACGGGTTTTTCTTCTTTGGATTCTGTTTGATCCTCAACAGCGCAATATCACACGATTTTAAAAACAACGATTTCTCTGCCGCTTGCACCAACGGCATATTCGCCGTTCTTTTTATCTGCGTGACATTTAAATGCACCGTCCTCTACTTCAAGAAGCAAGACATCATCGCCGCCATCGACAGAGTCAAACGCGACTATGAATCCGCGAAACAATTGATCGAAGACGAACAAGCTATTGTAACCCAGTACGCTGAGACAGCCAGTTGGATGACAAAAGTCTGGCTCGTGACGTCTTGCGGCACCTTCTCAGTGTTCCCCATGGTCTCTTTAGTCCGTTCAGCTTACAACTACTGGAACGGCGAATTCCAACTCGTCAACTTGTATTTATACGAGATGACTTACCCGGAGGCTTTGGACGCGCGTAAAAACGACTTGCCTGTTTTCTTGTTTCTGATGTTAGTGCAGATGTATTACGGGCTGTATACGCTGCTTATGTATATTGGGTTTACTCCCCTAGGGTTGATATTTATGTTGCACGCGTGCGGCCAGTTGGAGATAGTGAAGTATCGGATTGGGAATTTGTTTGATGGGAACCACTACGATCCCACGGTGATACAGGAGCGGTTGAGGAATATTGTCATGCCTTTGCAAGAGGTCCTGGAGTAAGTAATACTCGAACACGATGTGTTAATTCATCTGATAGATCTTTTTATTAATGTTAGGTGGGACAAGGTACCGATTTTTCACATCAGATCAGTGTAGCTAAATTATCGCTTACATTGTAGTTAGTTTCATTATGTTTCTGTAATTGATTTTCAGGTACGTTGATCTTTTGAAGGAAACTTTCAGAGTTGTATACGAGATGTACATGAAGGCTACTACGATAGTTTTCCCCATCGCATTCTACGAGATTATTGAGGTGGGAGTGTTAAGTTAACACATATTTACTTATTTTAATTCTTAATTAAGACAGCAGTTAGCGAGTTATTTTAATTTGGTTTTAATGAGTTTCCAGGCCGCTTTAACACGGAGGCAAGGGCAGTCACGGCGGTGGAACGGACACACTTTAATGTCCAGTAACGCCATTATTCTACTTAATAATTGAGATTGCTGAGTAATTTAGTATTTCATTTAAGGCTAATTTTCGCAGATTAAGTTGGGTAAGATGCTACTAACTTCAAGGCCAATCTAGCAGACGGTATATTGTCCGGGGATCAGTGTTGGCCTACGTATCCACACACGTATTTCTGTATCCTATGTTCCCGAAAGGAGTAGCCAAGAACACACGAAGCAGCCACTTGCATCATAATTTCAGGTTTAGAAACTGAAGGAAGCGGTATAATAGTGACAGAGTGCTAGGCTAGCCTGTCGCTTAGCATACTTAAACCTATTTCCTCGCCTGCTACGACATAAAGGAGCAGTGTTCTTCTAATTCGACACCATACAGAATATTCCGTATTCTATTCTTCTTACTTCTCTACAGTCTTTCAAGGAAGGCCACCTTAGCTTTGAGTTCATGACGTTCATCGTAGCGGGCGCCGTGCTCTGCTTCGCCCCGTGCTACTACAGCGACTTACTAATGGAAAAGGTGAACTATCTGATGAATAAGAACCTACTTTATGTAGTCTTCTTTAGCCGTAAATGGAATCAGTAAAAAAAATGGAGCTAAGTTTCTTCGGTGCATTCTTCTTGGCGATCATGGTCTTTACGAAGCGCTGGTAGACTTGAACGTCTTGAACTAAAGACGTGCAAATGAGCCCCTTTTGGTCTATTCGCACTCGCATGAATCAAGTTTTGATTTTGATTTAAAGACTTCTTTAAAAGCATTTCGGAAAGAAAAATCCAAAGTTCATCAGAAAGTCTAAAAGCTGACTTAGGTATACTCGTACTTGTAGTTAAGTTAGAGGATCCACTGAGAAGAGTTTAATCACCTAATTAATGACAGTATCTACTTTCACTGGTTTATAATCGACTGAGAACTCCATCACATCCTACAACCCTGGTAACCATATCGCTATAATTTTATGTTCTTTTGTTTCTTCCCTCGTTGAAGCTCAGTTGGTTTTACTTTTATACATTCAGGGAGAGAGCGTCCGGCTGGCGGTTTACACTAGTGGTTGGGAGTGTCACCCGGACCCTAGCATGCGCCGGACACTGGTGATCACTCTCTCGCGTCTAGAGCGTGATGTCGCGATCCGGACACTTTTCCGGACGGTCAACTTAGATGCTTTTTCTGAGGTAAGGTCTTAGGTTCGAACTGGCAAAGGTAAAGACACCGATATTTTGGGCATTCATACATGCATACATACATATTCTCACGCCTGTATTCCCAAGAGGGGTAGGCAGAGAACATGAATTCGAAAATCCAGTGCCACGTTTAGTAATTTCAGGGTTACCAGATGGTTAAACGTGATATTGTAGTGACAGGTTGCTAGCCCATCGCCCACAATACACTAACCCTTTCCCAGAGTCGACCTCTTACGACACCTTCGGAAAGAAAGAGGAAGGTGCTATTCCAACCCGGCACCACACGGGGCATTTTTGCAGGGCATTATTGGGCATTCAACCTTTAAATTTTTGAATTTAAATATAGTTAAAGCCAGGTTCGCACTCAATTCACAAGCAATAAAATAAACACGCGTTATGTGATTGTGAACATAGGTCTTAAATGGGAAATGGGGTAGTGGTGGCCCTCTACATGTTAACTACCCACATATACGCAGTTTGACAAGTTTGTTAGTTTGTTAGTTAGTAATATATCTCTGTTTTTATTGTAGGTACATAATACACATAGTATTACTTAATTATCACTTAGAACCAACTTAATTAGTTTTTTTACGGTTACGTTGTTTCGCCCGCGTCACGTTTGGCAGAGGACTTGAGTAAAAGGGTAAAGAGAGTATGAGTGAGAATCACGAAAGTTTAAATCCTGTTACCGCACTTTTCAAAAAAACATAAAATATCTTAATGATGGTTACTGTAAGTAGTTAATAATTTTGTTCAGATGAAAATGAGTATCCTAATTTTCACTCTACATTTTTCATTATTTTCAGCTCTGCCATCAGTCGTACGCGCTCTTCAGTGTGATCAACGCTGCTTGGAATTAAATTAATATTTCACTTTGATATCAATTATTATCATAGCACCTATATTTAGCACTTACCTACTAAATGGAAATTAACTGTAATACACTATCTTACTAATTAAATGACCACTATCTGTTTTATCTTTGATTGGTTTCTATTAAATGTTTGAAATTGTTACTTTTGTTTCATCATGTTAATATTTAACATTGTTTGTTACCTAGAGATATATTGAAGTCTAACGGCTAGCCCAATATGAATATACTTAAGGTAAAATTTCGTACCTACTTTGTCTGGGTTAAGAAACAAGATAATTCCAAAGAAAAACACTTATTTTGCGACGATTTCCTTTTAAACCTACTGGAAGGAAAAATCGAAGAAAGAAGAGGTAGAGGAAGGCCAAGACTAAACTATGTGGGAGTCGTGTCATTTCTAGAAGCTGGGAAAAAAATCTAGAAAAATACCGCGTAGGTACCTAAGGCGTTTACCGGCCGCCTGAAATATACCCTAACCTTAACTTTAGTCCCCTCTTACGACATCCACGGAAGAAATGGTACACGGTATGAAATCTTTTGCTGAAAATTACCAACCTCTCCAAAATGGTAAGTGAATATTTGTTTACTACTTACTACTAGATATTTATTTATCGTTGCCAATAAATTTAATGCTTTTCAAAAGTACCGAGCAATAAGAATCGGTGTCTAATAAAATGTTTATCGTCAACAATTTATTATTTGACGTTATTAAATGCGATCGACTTGATTACATTTGAGTAGGTAGGAACTCGATAGATAACAATTTACGTAAGTCAAAGCTAATTATTACAATAAAATGAAATGTCTGCAGATAATCAGGCGATAACTCGACGATTTGGAGCGAAGTTTCAAGGTTTCGATTTCGGGGAATAATAAATTCCGTTTATCGCGATTTTATTTACTTCTTTCCTTTGAAACTTGATAAAATATGATCGTTCGGTCAATTTGGCCCTATATGCTAGTGCTACACTATTAATGGAGCGTAGGGGTTAAGTCGTATTAATTATCTATGGTGAAATGAAGATATATAACTCAGAGTTAGTTATAGAATAAGTTTGAAACGTAATGAATGATTGACATGTAAGTACTTTCACCCGATACATAGAATTCGGATAGTGCTTATCAAGCAGTTTATCTCGTATCTAATCCGCGAAATATCTGTATCCTGATGCGATTAATTGATATTTGCATGTTTCAACTCATTTACAGGAGCCAGTCCCAGTAATTACAAGTCAGTTTGAACTTTGAAATTGTCACCAAATTATCTAAAGATTTAGTCTGGGCGCAGAAATACAAGTCGTTTTGATGCGATTAATTGATACTCATTATTATCTGTCTCACCCATTTTTTCTTGATAGCTACGTGTAACATTAGTTTTACAAAAACTATCTGTGAAAATAGCACTTAGGGATTAATCGTCGTATGTTTTAAAAGGATTGACTTTGTCCGTATTCTCGAGATTTTAATTTAGTACTTTTTTAAAAGCCTCGGACGCTTGAAATACTAGCAGTAAAATTATTTTTTTATGATGAAAACACATTGTTTTTTCTCAATTTTGAAAATAAAATTGTTTTTCCCACTCAGAATCAAGATTACAGTCGGTCCCGTAATTAAAAAAACGGACACCTTTTTATAAAATGCTGCAATTACACAAAATAACCATATTTAGTACCTAGGTAATGTAAAATTGTAGAGAGTTTTATGTTCATTAAATTATCTACTGTTGCAAAAGTCTAGTAAAGTCCATTCGCAGATATTTAATTGGGGTAGATAAAATGGACTTACCCCTTGCCAGGGACCAGGAGCCCGGGAGTCGCCGGCGAGGGCCCGGCATTGTCAACCACGTGAACAGACTGTTCAGAACTTTCCGTCACAATCACTGAGTCCTGCTGCGTCATTGTGACTTCCAAAAACACTGGTATCTAAACACAACTTGGCAAATTAAAAAAATATTCTGCTCAAAAAAACAAAAAAAGCAGAATATTTTTCTAATCTATCCCGCGGAACTTTTTAAATATTAGAACACTTTTTTTTTATTTGGCGACGTGGCAATGCCTTACTAGGAGCTACAGCCAAGTGGACGAATGAAGCGCCTTATCGTGTATAATCGAATAATCCTTTATTTTATCATTCTTATCGTTAATTGCTTGATTTGCACCAATAATTTGAATTCCCTCTTGATGACTGATTGCTGCGCTAAGCGGGTTTCAAGGATATTCTATTATTTATGTTATTGCTCCAAACTAAATAAATACAAAAGTAACGAACTGACTTGCATTATAAAAATTACGCATTTAATCCGAAACGGGGTATGCAGAGCCAGAACCCAGAAAATGTTACGAAAGCAAAATGTTACATAACCATTTTATGTTTTCTCTTTCACCAATTTCAGATTTCAACTTGAATAAAAAAAGGATAAAAATGATACAACAATGGAAAAAAATAGAGACGTGTCAGGTGTTTTACAAAAAACCTAGCTAAGGGCTCTGGGATACGATCGTAATCGTAACCCATACATTTTGCAGAGGTGATTTTTATTTTATTTTGATTATCGTTACACAGAAGAAGCAATCGTATCTTTTTAACTCGTGTATTTGTAAACGCACACCGGCTATTGGGTGATATTAATTACAGAGATAAACTGGATTGCGTACTCATTTTGAATAGATTGTTTTCGGCACGGAACGTATGCCTCGGCTACAGCAAGACGAACAGTGCGAGTGCATGCAACAATGCCATATGAAACGTTACGTTAGACAGTCAAACAAAACCATGACTGTTTCACGCTTTGCAGCCTCTTCTAGCATATTTCTGGTATTCAAGTTACTAGGTACAGTCAAGGAAATTGATAATTGTGTCACTTTGTACCTTTAGTACACAATCAAGAAATATCACTGTGACATACCATACTTTCTACTAATCAAAGCAATATGAATCTTACTATGAAAAGGTTCAAAGTGGCACAGGTATCAATTTCCTTGACTGTACAATGGTGACAGAATGCTAGTCAGTCGCCTAATGCAAACGTAAATCTATCTATCCGTAGTCGCGTTCGCAGTTCGACATCCGCGGAAGAAATGGGAGAGGTGTTTTTCAAACCCGACACCGAAAGTGCTTAACACAATTCCTTTCTACTTATACTTTTTTACAATTATAGATAAAAATCTCGAAATTGCAATAACCATAACGCGCCGGTACTAAACAGCATTAACCTATAAACTATAAACACTAAAACCTATGTCCTTAGTCACCTCTTACAACATCCATGGAAGAAATGGAGAGGTTTCATCAATGTTTCAACCTAAAATTATGCTGAAAGAAACAGGCCACGAACCACAAAATCGTCATGGTTTTGACTGAGTAGCTTTTCTTGTGCTGCTCCTACCCCATTTGAGGATACGCGTGATGTATGTATTATTTCAAATTTTTTTTAATGCCCATCATATGCTCTACCTTCCTCACTCGAGAATACAAACGTGATGTACGTATGTATGTTCATATGTGTTGCATTATAAAAGTCGATTGTTCACGCTGCCCTGTGCCGTATTACGTAAAACTTTTTGTGTACTCAAGTGTTGATGTGTCAATGTCAATCTCTTTTCTCATCGCATCCCGACGACTGTAGAATGTTTAAATATTCAATAGGTTTATAGGTCGGTGTGGTGTCAGGGTGAGAATAACACCTCTCCATTTCTTCTATGGATGTCGTAAGAGCCGACTAGGGAAATAGGTTAAGGTATGCTGTACTAATATGCTTCTTTCAGCATATAAATAGTTACGGTTTTTACTATGTAGGTAACGATTCGGGTGCTTTGCGCATAACCACAAGAGAGGACTGAATCTCTCTCCTAAATGTTATGTTTGGTTGAACTTTGAATTCTGAACTTTTGCTACTTTTTAGTTTAGCTACTTGACGGAAGATGGCGTGAAATTTCAAAATAATAATATTGACAGTAACATTGTGGCAGACGTTTTACCTAGTTGTTATTTTTTTCATGACGTAACACTGACACAAATGTCAATGAATTTTGAAGTTTTGTTTTGTGTGTTGTGTGTTGTGCATTGATGTAGGAAGGTCCTATCGGCCCTTAACATGATAGCGCACTTGGGAAATGTTCGTTTATTAATATAAACCATATCACAAGCCAATAGAGTCCTTTTTCCGTGAAACCCTACATAGAGGCAAGTTGAGGACACGTGAGCCTGCAACAAGGGAGCACATTGTCTCGCTCACTCCTCTTGTCATTCTTGCCAGCCTAAAAAAATCTTTACGTCAAAAAAAAAACATCGCTCAAGAAACTTACCTGAAAAATTCATACAATCATTTTATTTTAACGGTTTTGTGTCAAAGAATTAGAATCGCGTTAATTTATTTGATTTTAATATACACTTAATTTAATAGACAACATATTCACTATCAAGTCTACTTTTTTTGTAATGGTAACCCCTTAAGTCGCCATAATCCTTACATTGACCATGAATTTTTGCATTATGGGACAGTATTAGGCGTAATCAATTACTGTTGAAATTAATTACACGGTTACATTCGAGTAATTGTGATTCCTCGGTAATTCATTACCTAGGTTATCAAAATTACTGTAATAGTCTCCTGTGATTACATTTGTAATTCATTTCTTTGGAATCGGTATTATAAACCGCTGCTGTAAGCTTAATTCTTGAGTAATCAAATACTTAAGTAAAACTACTACAGACTAGATTACTTCAATCAAATGTCAAACCTTTTCAATGTGTCAATTTCGTTAACGTCACTAAAATATATGGTATCGGGTCTAGGAACTCTCCATTTCTTCGGTGGATGTCCTAAGAGGCGACTAAGGACATGGGTTTAGTTTAGGTATTCTTTAAGCGACAGGCTGACAACCTGACACTATTATGCTACCTCTTCCATCTGTTTTCAACCTAAACTAATGCTAGAAGTGGCTGCGAAGCGTGAAATAGTCATACTCATTGTTATGTCTATTTCACGTTTCGTGTGCTCTGCCTACCCCATCTGGGAACATAGGCGTAATTATATGATTATATTATGTTCCATATAGTTTGTGATAGCCACGTTATTTGCCTACAATATTAACAGATAAGCCAACTACTTAAGATAAGGAAACTAAATTATGCTAAAAAAAGGCAAGGAATTGTGAAATTGGTCACGGTTTATACCCCCATGTATATGTATGTGTGTGTGTATGTACCCCCATATAACAGAAGTTGACAATCGAATAAACAGAGAAATGGACGTTATGCATTAAACTACCGTGAGACTCACTCATGTTGAAAATTATTGGACGGACGTTAAATAAATCGAGTTTAGATCCTAGATGAAGGGCTACGAATTAGTCCGAAACATGTCGAGCTAAACTCGTTATATCTAACATGAGTTATCCGATAATTTTCAACAAAAGAAATGGACGACTAATTTTTAATAATTGGCGTATAATTGTTAAGCGTTTTGAATTTACTGATTGAAGTAAATAAGATTTATACGCTTGTAGATGATCAAATTTAACTTTTAAATGTGCATAAAAATACTCTAACCAACCCATCTGGGAATTTAAGCGTGATGTATGTAAGATTACGACATTGAATGTCCCATATTGCAAAAACTCATTGTCACCCCAATTAGAAAGGGACACGCGCATCTCTGCTTATGGTACTTGTCTTGGAACGGCCTTTAGTGGGGACCTCGCAGTCCTTATTTACTTGGTCCAAGGTGTTGTGTAGCTAGTGGCTACGTCAGTGGTTAGGTTTGTGTGAAATAATATCTACATACCTAATATAATATCACACAAACAAAAAAAATGTTTGGTTTAATTTTGTTCGCTGCTATTTTGTTGTCTGTTGATCTAATTGAATTCGATTTATTGGAGTAGAGTAGCTTATATATGAGTTTCAAGTCAAATATTCGTCAACGGGACACGCATAGCACATTTCGCTTTTGATGTAAACATAATTACATCTAGTGATATTATCTAGTTTGTAAAAGATCAGTACGTGTATCGTGTACGGATCTAGTGCGGGCAGAAATAATGTCGTTTGAAGTAACTATTGTGAAGGAGGAGCCCGTATGGGAAGTGGAGATCTGTGAGAACGAGCAGGTTCCACAAGAAGGCCTGTATGCCGGCCGCGAAATCAAGCGAGAGTTGACCGTCGAGCCTGAAACACCGCGACCACAAGATGTGGCCATTTCGATGAAAGGTAATTAGTTTATATTAAAATTTAAACTTTTTAAGCATCAGATATATTGTTTAGTAAATTGAAGACAGCTGGTTATGTTCTTCTCTTCAGTGTGAACTTTTCATGGATTAATAAGAATAAATTGCATTCGATTATGTCCTCTGGAATATCTAGATATATTTTGTAGGAGTTGTAAGTTGACTACAACAATTGCATTAAAGCAATTAAGCTTATTTATATTTTTGATACAAAATATCTTACAGTACTGGCAAAGTATTCTGAAATCAAACTCTTCTAATTTCAGTGCCAGTGAAGCAAGAGGTTCAAGAGGTTAAGCCAGAGCCAGCGGAGCCCACAGAGACAAAGCCAATCATCTGTGTTACTTGTCACAAAATATTTGAAAGCAAGTCAAGTCACCAAAGTCATCTATGTATTCGGATTGAAACAGAAACCGATGTAAAGGAAAACATAATTCTGATAGAAAACTTAAAACCTTATCCGTGTGAAGTGTGCAATGAACAATTTGTGACAGTTGAACAATTGAGGCTGCATACTGCTGTTCACAAGCCTGAGAAACCATTTTCTTGCGCACAGTGCAACAAGAGATTTCTGCGTGACAGCGCTTTAAAAAGACATATATTATTACACACAGAAGAACGAATATTTGCTTGTGAAATCTGTCACAAACAGTTCACACAAAAGCGTTATTTGGCTAAGCACATAGCAACCCATAGTGAAACCAAACCCTTTTCATGTGAATTATGTCAGAAGCAATTTAGGATTAAAGCTAACTTAGATTTGCATAAAAAGGTACACACTGGCGAAAAGCCTCATACATGCCAGATATGTCAAAAAATGTTTACACACAAAAACACCTTGAAGATTCACATGCGACTCCACACTGGAGAGAAAGGGTACTCTTGTGACATTTGTTGCAAAACCTTCAGGCACCAATCTAATTTAATAGAACATCAGAAAAGTCACAGCAAAGAAAAACCATTCTCTTGTGAACACTGTGGTGGTAAATTCAGGGGCAAGAGAGAGGTAAGAAAGCATTTGTGGAATCATATGGGAATGAAAATGGTAAATGTACTTTCTTGTGAATTTTGCCATCAGCAGTATTTGCACCCATGCCTGTTAAAGATGCATAGAGCCACACACAAAGAGAGGAGACTGCACTCGTGTTCACTTTGCCACAAACAGTTCACAAAGAAATTGAACTTAGCTCATCACAAACGGCGTGTCCATGCTGATCTGAAGCGTTATCCATGTGATTCTTGTGATAAATGGTTCACGTTCCCTTCAGACTTACGGCGACATGAATCTGTGCACACCGAGGAGGAACAGTGCCCGGTGTGTCAGAAAAAATTCAACCATAAAAGTTCCTTTGTTCGCCATATGCGAATGCATGAGAGAGAATTTCCTTGTGACAGCTGCAATAAAACATTCTCAAATTCGTTTTCTTTAAACAAACATAAACAAACTCACTTGAAAGAGAAACCGTTTATATGTGAGGTTTGTTTTAAGCAGTTTGGTGCAAAGCATAATTTGATTCGTCACATGAGGACTCATTCAGGGGAGAAGCCTTATTCCTGTGGAATTTGCGGTAAACAGTTTTCAGATGCTGCCTGTGTGAGAAGACATGCTCGAGTCCATGACAGAAGACGTATAGTTGAAGAGCACTTGTTGTAATCTGGGTTGATATGTAGCAGTGCTATGTTTATTATAATTATTGCGTAATTATTAATGATAATTAATAGTAAGGTATGGATGCGGAAAGCACAAAACCGGGAAGAATGGCGTGCATTAGAAGAGACCTACACTCAGCATTGGGTGGTGAAAGGTTGAAGAAGAAGAAGAAGAAGAATTAATAGTACATTCAAATTTGCACATATTCTTATTAATAATAACTAGTAACTTTTTGTGTTTACTCTCTAGGCAAATAAAGATATATGTAGATATAGGCTAAGTTCGCTTTAGGCAACAGGCTAGCAAATTATTATTCCTCTTTCACTAAAATTATGCTCAAAGTCCCTACCCATCCCATTCGGGAATACAGGCATAATGATTTGTTAAGTAATTTTAGATAATGAAGTTTATTGTATAAATAAATAGGTTCCCACTTGCCATTAACACGTTCGACGCCGGCAGCGTTTCATTGAGAGTGTTTTTGACACAGACGTTGTGTCACTGGCGCCGAACGTGTTAAGCCATGAATTAGAATCAGGATGATTTTAACTTATTTTAAAAATAGCCAAGTATATATATAATGGTACAAGTGCTCCACATACCTTTGGTAATACTGCCATGAAGTTTACTTCATGTAAGTTATGTTACAAGTTCATTATTAATGTTTATTATTTTCTAATTGTAAGTAATGCTAAAGGACTTGGTGCTAGACGCTGCACCAATGATCAACATTTACAGCTCTAATTCAATGATAATAAGAGTGAAAATCAGGGTGTCGATCATTGGAAATAAGGTATTGAACATTGGGTACTTTACCTTAGGTAGGCAGGTAAATACTGTACTTTACATTATTTGTATAACTTTTTCTGTTCTATGTTAAAATGTTATACTAAGCTCTAGTTATTTTGGGAACTGTTAGTGGCAATACTAGATATCTGTACATTGAGTACAGCCAGATATAAAAGTTATTTGATTGACACACCCAAATGGAAAATTTATGTATACACATTTTTTAACTCCATATTAAGGTTATATGTTCATTAATTATTGATTTTCTTGTTGCGGACTGTATCATACGCTGTACATTTAATAATTCGCTCTGTAAAATTTCTGAAGTTGAGAAAGAAATATTTATGTAGTAAGTAGGGATGTTACGGATGTGGTTTATCGGAACCGAAGCCGGAACCGGAGTTTTTTTATTTGTTTTAACGGATCCGAATTCGGAATCGGAACCGGATTCGGAACCGGAACCGGAGCCAGAACCGGAGCCAGAACCAAACTCTTCATATTCATTTTGATGAATTGATTTTAAGTGATTTTTTAACGAAGTAGTTGTACCTACCTCCTTTTCTTGAATAGGTTTTATCGCAAAATTTGCCCTTGGCAGAGTTTGCGTCTACTTCTAGGAAGTATTTCCATATTGGACTTACTTTCGGCTTAATAGCAGTATTTTTTTTAAAACCACCATGAAAAAAAAACAATAATATCCCACACACGCACTAAAGCCACTAAAACTTTAAAAACATCGAACCAAAATACGCAAACACACCGCCGAAAACAAACAAACGAATGAAAAACATATTAGGTACGCAATACACGTGAAGTGATTCCCGGAGAGACAAGTCAAAACCTGTTTGTACCGCTCGGCACGCGCCGCGCACCCCGGCCGCTAAGTTTCGGTTCCGATATAACATCCGATTGAAATTCATCGGAACCGAAGCCGGAGCCGGATGTGTAAATTTAACCGAATGTTTCGGTATATCGGAGCCGAATGCGAAGGTCCGTAACATCCCTAGTAGTAAGGTGCATATCGCAGCTGTAGATCGAAAAAAAAAAACTAAATTTTAAATGAAATTAAATGTGTCAACTCTCGTGCAATATTCCATTATTAAAAATCATAAAATTATAGTTGCGTGTGTTGATGTATATACAAACATTAAATTATAATCAGTAGTATTTATTTACAGTCACACTACATTAATTTTATTTATCAACTAAACACTAAATTCGAAACCACTACTTTCACAGATTTTTTACCGTAATCGAGAGAAGCTATTATTCAAATAAATAAATAAAATCCGTACACTACCAGCGAAATTATTATTAATAAACAAAAATTAATTGTTCAAAGTTTTGCAGTTTCATTGTGGCACTACTCCGCACTAGATGGCGTTAGTGTAAAATGTAGTTAGCGTAATGGAGCTCTACTTTAAAAAAAATGTTAAAATACTATAAATCGACAGAATGTTGTATAAATCGCACAAAATACTTTATTACGCTTTCATGTTGATCTAATTAGTTAAATTAATTTTAGCTTTTGTAAGACCGAAGTTAAATTACAGATCTTCTAAAAGTAAGTAAACAAAATTGTAGTTTTAATCGAAGTTTTGTAACAAAACAGTTTTAATAAAAAATAGTTCCTTATCACTACTTTTTGTGCTTTTATTGCCTCTGCATCGATCACTGCTGCATTATTACAAAATATATATTTTTTATACATAGATAGCTGTGTAGAATTGTTAGTGTTGCCCTATGGCAGGGGTCACCAATTAGTTTCCCTCGGGGTCCATTTTAAGAAATGAAATGACATTCGCGGTCCGCACATTTAAGAAAAAATTG
>BHDV01065317.1:0-30656 GCA_005406045.1 Adoxophyes honmai | reverse complement strand
TAGTACCCGGCGAACTAATTCTACAAAACACTCGCTTTGGGTACGTCGCGGCCGGGAAGCTGCGCAATGATGGGAGCTGTGCTTCTACATCATGCCTGGCATCAAATCATTGCTGCGTGCAGCAATTGTCACCTGATTGTATAGGTAGAATAGAGCAAACGGAAAAGGTACCTCAAGTGTACACTGAGGCTACTTCAGAACAAGAGCTTGCTGATAAAATATTTCAGGAGACAGACACATTAAAGGAAAATAGTACATTTCAGGTGTCTTTCCCTATGAAGCAGGATATTTCTGCCTTAAATTTGGGAGATTCCTTAACATGTGCATTGAAGAGGTTCTTAAATTTAGAATCTAGATTAAAAAGGGACGCCAATTTATTTGAAAGATATTTATTAAGCTTTAATCAATGAATATATTGAATTAGGGCATGAAAAATATGTGGATATTTCAGAGTATAATGTTGAGGATGGGGCAGTGTACTTTTTACCTCATCATCCTGTTTTCAATGAAAACAGCCCCACTACTAAGTTGAGTGTGGTCTTTGATGGTAGCATGTTATCACTAGCAAAAGTTTCGCTTAATTATGTTTTGTTAAATGGTACTGTTGTGCAAAATGATTTATTTAGTATTCTGATTTTATTCAGGTTATATAAATATATTTTAAACTTATGACATTTGTAAGATGTTTAGAGCCATTGCTGTAATCACCATCACACTTGCCTTTGCAGAATATTCTGTGGAGATCATCTCCAGTTGCAAACTATTAAATGTTCTCCCCTGGCTGCTAATGTGTTATTACATCACACATATGTTGATAACGTTAATTTGGTGAATAATGATGTAAATGTGCTTTTAGAAGCCAGGAGCCAATTGATAGATTTATTGAGAAAAGGTGGTTTTGTTTTACATAAATGGAGCTTGAATAATAAGCAATGTTAAACGACATTCCAATTGACTGTCAAAGTAAAGACTATGTACATTTTACTGATGCTAGTAATAAGGCTCAGGGTTACTGTGTATATTTAATAATTGTAGACTCTAAGATTAATGTAAATGTTGACTTGTTGAATTCAAAGTCATGTGTCAATCCATTGACACTATTAACTACACCTCGTTTAGAGTTATTAGCTGTTTAATTTGCTGATTGCTGTTAGCCAAGTTGGTAAAAAAGATTTTTGACTTTATTAAGCCAAGGTTTGATGTGAAAGTACATTTTTGTTCATTGACTCATAAGTAGTACTTGCTTGGCTGACAACAAACCCATTGAAGCTTAGGGTATATGTTGCAAATAGATTAAAATGTATTAGTAAATTAGCGCAAGGATTATGTAATTGGCATTAAGTAAGCAAGTCTAAAAACCCAGCTGACTGTTTGTCGCCCGGTGTCGAGCCTCATTTATTGAAAGGTAATGAGTTGTGGTTCCATAGACCACCAATCTTAAAGAAGCTAGATTTTCAGCCGATAGATAGTTTTGAAATGCCAAGAGAGATACCAGAGCTGAAAACTCATGTTGTTAGTAACAGTACACTTAATGGGTTGCCATTGTTTGGTCAATGTTCTAACATAAATAAGATTAAAACATTTAGTTGCCTGCGTTTACAGATTTGTGAACAATAAAATTGTAAATGCCCTTTCTATTAAAGGGTCTGTCAAATAAGCATTTATAAAGTATGTGTATTACCAATCGATGATTAATATGTTATTTAGTTATTGATAGAGGATTAATGATTTACTTTTAAAGTCAGGTCAATGATCTCATGTTTTTTAAATTTATAAATGCTTAGTTATGCTGAGGTACTTTGGTACTTAGTTATGAATATTGTACTATTATACAGAAAGCTAAGATTTCATTTAACTGTGTATAATATTGTTTGGTTTTCTTCCCGTTGGGAATATGTTCGGGACGAACATAGAGTACATATTGTTCTATGACGTTTAGTTTTAGTTAGTTGCACTCTGTAGGCCGACCCGAGAGGTCACGTTTTATTGAACCACAAATGTGTGCTGGAATATAGTTCATTCAAAGTATTTCTACATGTTTCATTTTGTGCGTGAACAGACTTCCATAAGTTCCTGTTGGAGGTGACCTGCATACGTTTTCCGGTGGCCTTTATTAGATTGTCTGTCCATCGTGTAAGTAGACGTCCTACGCTGCCCTTGCTTGCTTTGCACTCGAGTACTTGTAGAGTAGACCCCTTCGGCCACCTGCTCTGCGTCCTGTGACATTGACCTGCCCATTGCCACTTCAAATTGCTAATCAGGTGGGCTATATTAGCCTATGCTTGTCCACTGCAGGACATAGGAGATAGAAGAGCCCACGAAACGCTACTGAGCACAGTACTTGGCTTCTCTCATCCTTCTTTTGCCAGCTGCCTTGCGAAGATCATCACTCCACCGAGTCCGAGGACGTCCTAAGCTACGATTGCCGATTCACTCAAGAAATTGTTTACTCCGTCGTTACGCTACGTTTGCCGGTCCATGGTCTCCACTGAAGAACTCGCCTACTCCATCTGTTCTCAGTTCTTCGGTTTATTTTTACGGCGAACTCGTTGCTACTACAACGTAAATTGAGCTATAAATTTGTAAATTAGGTACTGATGTTATTAAATGACTAAGTACCTTCACGTTTACCTGAAGTGATGCTTTCTTTAATACATTGGAACGGTATCAGTTTTAAGTATTCCGGATCCGGACAACCCATTTCACTCCGAGCAAGCTGCGTTCCATTGCTCTTTTTCAGAGGCAAACCTTTTATTTAGGCATCTGTATCTGTAACTCCGTGAGTGACTAAGCACCATAGTCATCTAAGCATCCATCGGTATCCATAACATCGTAGTCCACTCACCATAAGTCAAGACAGTAGGTATACACACTTCTTTCTTTGGTTGTTTGGTTTATTTTTTTATTTAGTTTATGTATTTTTACTGAGCGATAAACATTTCATATTGATGTAAAGCTTGACGTTCTTTGAATTACAAATTACAATGCAAAAAGAAATTGTCTAAGAGATGGGATTTGAACCCACAACCTTGGTAACCTATGTAGTATTGTACCACTATCTCTTCTCTCACTATATCTCTACGCTCTTCCAAATGTGCCGCCATTAACAAATCCATCTAAACGAAATTCTTAGTGAACGCTTTAATTCATTTTCTTTGGAGGTAGTCTTCAAATCACCACCTGCGAGCTACCCTCCAAATCTCACACTCACTAAGAACTGACCAAGTTACAACAAGTGACGAGAGATGGCGCTAGTCTTATTCAACAAGTGGTAATTCTTTCCGCTTGCCTCGCGTTAGGCCCAACTTTTTTGGCTACCGACCAAAAGTGTAATTCAATTAGAATAGACTTATTTCCCTTTTAAAACTGCTGTTTGCACAATCACAGAATATGTAGTAATACTACATGCAGAAGGTCCACTTGCAAATATGTTTAGGGGCAGCGCAGACGACAGACTTTTTGTGCGATGAGTCTGCGGCGTACAAAAAGTCTGCGTGGATTGTATGCATTGTGCGCTGGACTTTTCGCGCGTCGTGTGCGTTACTGCGTATAATTCCATAGGTTCTATTTTCACAGACTAAAAAGTCCGTCGCGGATAGTCTGTCGTCCTCGCAGGGCCTTAGGCATTAAAATATTACTGTCTCTTTTTAACTTTACCTACTTGCCTAGACCTTTCATCTCAAGGACTTTGATTCATGAGGCACCATGAAATCAATTCACAGTAAACGTCATAGTGACATCCCATTAATTATCGAGGTTTGGGAAAGACTCCAATACAGAGCTCTCTCTCCAGGCAGATGTTATGCCTGGGGACCGAAGTCCGAAGAGAGGAAGTTGGAATTTGTATTTATGCAACCGAACGTCGAAACTCCGTAAGCGGGATGTAGGATTGTTATCGATATGCCATAGACGTTCGTTGCAAGTAGTTCGGCCATTCGACGATAGGTGGCGCTATGGCGCTTCACCAGGTAAATATCGGCCGTTCGACGATAGGTGGCGGTAGGGCGCTACAAAGGGAATTCGTAATGACTTTTTCTTTGAAAAGGTTTTCTGGTGGCTCATGAATTAAAGTCCCTGATTGACCATATGTAAACTGCGGAGTGGATGTCCCCTAATCCAAGTGCATAGTACATTCAGTGGCCCAAGACCACCGTTAATTATTTTCATTGATGTAAAGATTCTCTGAAGATTGAGATACCCGAGGGTAAACTTCGCTTTTCATACGAATTCATTACTAAGGAAAGATGGATTGATAAGATGAATAGGCTACTTGCTGAGTAAGGTTACAGCTATTTGTACGTGTTATAGTACTAGTATTCAAAATATTCTGCATCATTTACATATTCTAATGTTTATAGTGTGCCTATACCTCTGTTGCGAATTACAAAATACGTAATTAAATTACAAGAGTCGAGAATTATTTAGGTATTAATGCTCAGTTCGAAATTGCAATTTTCAATGAAACAGTTGATAATAATTGCCTCGTGGAATTCGTTGTAGATTGAGTATTTGACAGCTAATTTCAGAGCGCGTTTCAATACTGTTGTTACTATTAATAATTTGAACAGTGTTATTATTATTACTATCTAAGTGTTTACAGTGACTGAACTCGCTAGCGATGACGTAAACAAAGAAAATTTTACTTTCACAAGAAACCGCTAACTGCGCTGTAAAATTCTCCATTCGCCCAGGTGATTACCCGATGGCTGCACCTCTATACGTTTTATACCTGCTTTAACATGGAATATTCTTTTTTATTATCTTGATGTCACCATCAACATCATTTCAGGTATAAGATGTCCACTGGTGAACATAGGCCTCCCCTTTAGGCTGTTGACAGACCTGTCGGAAGCGACATTTAATAGGTCGTCGGTCCATCTTTTTTTTTTGTAAACCACATTACATCTATCATTACAGCCGTTGTCATCTTGTAGTTGGACTGGACGTCCTACGCTACGCTTGCTGCTCCATTGCCTCCACTCGAACACTTTTCCATCCCATCGGCTTCTCATTGCTACTTCAACTTGCAGATCCGGTGGACTACATCGATGACTTTAGTCCGTCTACGGATCTTCTCATTTCTGATTAAATCGGGTAGAAACACCCCGAGCATAGCCCTCTCCATTGCTCGCTGAGTGACTTTGAGCTTTGAGATGAGGCCGATAGAGGAAGACCACGTGTCGGTGCCGAATTCGTATGTTGATGCGGCAACTTTTCATTAAACCCCTAAAAAATACAAAATCTATTACAAAATGTGTTGCGTTTTATTATCACATCGTCAGTCCCGTGAAGATTGATTACCGTGATCGCTAGTGAGTCTAGTCACAGTAAGCTCCCGGTAATGATACTGATCGCCCAATAAACTGTTTAAAATTCCGCAGCAAATGACAACTGACTGTCTTTATGGGCGCAGAAACAAAGAATCTGTTTTACGGCGCAGTAAAAAGCCAGATGTACGCAACTTAAATTTCCGAACACATCAAATTAAATTCATAACTTTGGTAAGACTGTAAACTGATTACGCTAGTTGCGTTATTGTGCCGCGGCGCGCCACGACCGCTCGCGGATGCCACGGGAGATTTTGTAATTCTGGTTATACATTGCGCGTTCCTGGTGTTTTCGCAAAAAAAAGTAATCGGAAAACAACGTGATGGTAAGGTAGGTAAAGGCGATGCACGAACTTACACTTATCACTTAAAATTTGGCCAAGTTGTTTGCCGACCACTATACCCTATTCTAATCAGCATCTGTCAAGAGGTTTTTATGAAAGAAATTGTAAAGATTATCTTGCCTTTTCCCGTGTCGGAATAACAACGAAATTACTATTGATATTAGCGCCAAAAGAAAAAGTTTTTTTTTTTTTAACACGTTGCCTGCCAACTACGAGTATATTCGTACCCGGTAGTCCTGCCTCCAGTGCCGAGTACGAGTATTTTCGTAGATGTTTGCTGCACGCTACATAGTGTATTTGAAAAGCTGGCAAGGTATGGAGGGTCTTGTTTAATTCTCTGGCATTGGAAATTAATTTTAACTTAGTTTTAAGTTTAAAAATTGGAACAACTTTCATATATTTTTTTTTAATGGGATTAAGTACAAAGTTTCTCTAGATGGTAAATTTTGAAACAGTTTTCGACGCATAAAGCCGGTTTCTCCTCGCAAACAGGACAGTAGTAGCTGGTTTCTTTGCGTTTCTTTTCTTTGGTGCAAACGCGACATGGTTTTGTCGGCTTCTGCTTTTTAAGAGTTGGAGGGATACGTTCCAAATAATGAAAACTATTCGATCCGGAACCATTTGAAGGCGGGCAACTAGGATCCTGTGACTACTTTTTACCCAGCAAATGTTTTACAATTTCATCTTTGAAAGCCAATGAATTCAGTTTTTTGTCTGGCGAAGTTTGACTATTGTACATCATATTCGCGTTATGAATGTATATCTCAAAGATGTGTATCGCTAACTTCTTATACCAAAATAGGTTTTTTCTTAGTGCTGTGTAATAAGAGAGCATCTGATCGGATAGATCTGATCTGATTTTCTCGCAGTCCTGTGAGCTATTCCTCATGCGGTTTGATTGAAATGGTGGAGGTTTGCGACGAGGAAATATGTCTAACGACGAATCGCTACTATCGCACTCTTCCAGTTGAACAGCTGATCGCGGACGATGAGAATCTTTGTGTCCTTCTGACGATTGAGAGCTGTCATCCTGTTCCTTAGACTGGGGGCGTTGAAACAGGGGACGCAAACCTTGACTTTGGTGCTCCTGAACGCCAGAAACTGTGGACTCACTTCTGGATGGTATATAATCATTATCATCGTCGTCGGGAGAAAAATCTCCATGTCGGCGGTTTATCTTCTGACGATAAAAATGAGCTCACTCTACGTTTACGAGACATTTATAACCCAAAAACGAAAAGTTTTGTTGACACTAACACGGTAGTAAACAAACTGCAAAATTACTATCACGTTTGGACTCGCTCTCGCGCACTTTACGAACACGGCACGAAGGAATACGAACATTCCCGATTAATCCCGATGCAACGGTCGACCGTACTTCATTCGCGAATGAACAGAGCGAGGGTACGCACGCGCGCTGCGGCTACTGTGGCGAAAATTGGCGCGTAAATATAATACGAGTATATCCGTAGTTGGCAACAGATAGTAAAAAGTATACTCACAAGCCATGCTACGGATATACTCGTAGGATCTGCTAGGATCAGCTGCCAAGTACGAGTACACTCGTATTGACTGTTTTGTATGGTGGCATTGGGGAAGAAAAACTGAAGCTACGAGTATACTCGTTATGGCAGGCAACGTGTTAATTAATTACTTCAATTAACTCGAATTCATTGTTAAAACCCGCCGTCTGCCGGGTCACGCTAGTTCTTTGTATTTCACATTAATTGTCGACTCAGTTTTGTAAAGCTCCATTGATGAAAAATATCGTCACAAAACTGTCACTTTTGGATTGACCTGTTAATTCTGGCTAGATATTTTTTACGTAAAAGCCCTTCCCGTTAGCATACATACATACCTACATAATTCTCACGCCTGTATTCCCAAGAGGGGCAGGCAGAGCACATGAATTCAAAAAAATCCCGCTAACGTTTCTCGGTAAAAGTCCAAGTTGAAACTGTAGGTACGTACGACATACAACACCAGCTAGCGTGTCGCTACGACACTATTGGAATGTGCGTCGAACATGTGCGTATGCAGCGGAATGTTGACACGTAAGAGTTAATTGTTTTTAAATTGGACATAGTAAATTAAAAAATATATATAAGTTAATAAAGCCATAGGCCCTAAATTCGTTTGGAGTCGGTTTCAAAAACGAACACTGCATAAAATGGGAAAGGCTCCAATCTCTCCCCAGGCAGATGTTATGCCTGGAGATCGAAATCACAGAGAGAAAGTTGGCAGTTGAATTTATCTTCGAAGATTCGCGCTGCGATATAGACATTGACAGTTCTGGTGATGACGTCTGTAGAAGTTCTACTGTTCGAAGGTAGATGGCACTAGAGTCCACGACATATCACGAAGACAAAGTCGAAGAGCAAGCAATGAACACGTATCTCACTACCCGCTCCGCCTGTGGTAGACTAGGTACCAAGAGAGTTGCAGCGCGCGCTTCTCGTAAATCGCGAGATACATAAAACCTTCGGGAATGGTTTATGGCACGCGAGAAAGATGCGAGTTTTTTCACGGAGCCCCCATTTCACTTGATTGCACATTATATTTCATAGTCTTGCCGCTTTCGGATTGCTTAAACAATTTTTCTTTAATCTGAGTAATTGCTAATTATAAATGCCGAAGTTTGTAACACGCGAGGCTGTCGTGATGCTTGCGGGGGATTGAAATGTTGATATTATTGAGCGCAGACAGTCGAACTGTTACAGTTATTAGTTTGTTGCCTTTCTGCCTGTTCATGTTTGTGTTGGGACACCAGGTTGTTACAATGAAACTTTGAAAATTATTGTGGTGTTCTTTGTACTAAATAAGCTCAAGGGTAAATGAAATAATGCCAAGTTATTAAGGGTTTAATTTAAAGAACCACAGTCCCCGGCAAGTTGACCGATGGTGATGTGTGAACTTACTCCCATTAACAAACACAATCTTGTAATCTAAGTTGCCGGAGATTATAAATATCTTATTAGTTATAAGTTTGTTTACAGGTGCAGTATGTTGGGATCAAACTAACTCGGCTTTAACTCAAAGTCAACACAATGACGTAATAGAGTTACTTACTCGTATATACCACACCATATAGTATTTTGTGTCCAAATCGAGCTGATTCTTTGCAAATCAAGACTGCCATTTGTCTAGTAAGTATCTTCTTCTTCGTAGACACACTCTTGGCAGTGTGATCGAGTTGGCAAGTTTAATAATCCGACGCCATTCCTCCCGAACTGTAGCTTTTCTTGTGCATTCGTGGAGTGAACCATCGAGAGCAGTTTTGACCTGGTCGGTCCATCGCATCAGGCGCTCTAGTGCCTTCGACTTTCCCCTGCACCACAAACCGATCCATAGCATCGTCTTCTTGTCATATGATAATATATGTCCGAAAAAAAAGAGATTATAATATTGGACGATGGAAAAAAGACGCTGCTTAATGTCGAGTTCTTCGATGATTGAAGCGTTTGTTCGAAATTGTGCCCAAGGACTCTCCTATAATTTTTCACCAGCACCACATTTTCAGAACGTCTCGTCTACCATATTATTTTCACTTACCCTACGCTTTAGTAGGCATATGCGTGCTATTAGAGGTGCACCGTTTCCCGTATGGTTATTCAATAACGAAACTTGATAACCCTGCAAATTAAAGAGGCAGTTCATTACATGTGCCTTTATTAGAGATGCACCTCTTTCCCGTATGGCTATTCAATAACGAAACTTGATAACCCGCAAATTAAATAGGCGGTACATTACCGTGCGGGTGATTATTCACCGAGGACAACATTTGATATATTATCGCCCGGCCATGTTAGCTGCTCCCTGCAGGCTTTAATAATTAAGCAGCCCCGACTAAACGACGAACCGCTCAAGACAGGATAATGTATATTATGGCGTTTATTTGCTCTAGTTTCGGTGTATTAGCTGTAAACAATGTTCTTTTGTAGCTGTGGAAGAATTTTTTCATATCTAATCCTGTAATCCTGAACATATCTACATACATACACATACATATTCTCACGCCTGTATTCCCAAGAGGGGTAGGCAGACCACATGAATTAAAAAATCCAGTAACTAAGTAGTTTAAAATATGTACCACTCGAAAACTCGGTAAAATTGTGATTACTCGTAGCAGTTCCTTTTGTACTATTGTGATATTGTAGGTAGAACATGTACCTACTGCCAGCAAGATTAAAGGTTTTTTTGTTTATTCGATTTTCCACATTTTAAATATTCTAAAAAGATGTCTGATGAAGTAAGGTGTTTAGCTTGACAAAAATTTAAGTTTTATAAAAATTTTTTAACCATAAATGAACACAAAGGTAGTTCACGAGAAAAGTTCCTTCATACATTCGTTTAAAGTCGTACATTTATATTTCTAACAGATTACACAAAAATGTGACCCTTCACCCACTCATGTCTTCATTTGTAATTATTATCAACTCTTACGCATCGTTGGTTATAATAAAACAATCACAGAATAACTGCTAATTAAGTGCACCTACCATCAAAGAGCGGAATAATAAGTAACAGTTTCCCTGCGAGGCGTTTCTTATTTGATCACCAGGACGCTCCACCGAAGCAATTCTGGAGAACGTGACAAAAGTCATAAAAATGACAACATTCCCGGTGATGAGATAGGTGGGGGCCACACACGGGGAGGGACTGACTAGATACTTGATGAATATATGATACTACACTCGAACAGGGCAGCTCTCAACTCATAGAAACAACTTAAATTCAATTTGGACGATTCGCTCGATGCCAAAGGAGCATGGGGAATCTATATTTTATTTACATGTCGTTCTGTTTTATTGGATCTCGAAAGGTATTGCTGTGCGAAATATAATAAATATACCTTCGGAGAAACCTTTACTTGTTCTGGCAAAGTTTCAATCCTCGTTCCAGTTTTATAGGGGTTAGGTTACGTCTCACTTAAATAAGTACCATAACGTTTATATTTTCAAGAGTTGCTGTTATGATAAATGTTTTTTACGAAGACAACAGCGATAAACTACTTTTCGATACAGTTTATTTATCACTTTGATTTACTTTTACGAATCGAAAATACAGTTGTCCTCAAACTGGTTCGTGATTTAACCTCTTAAAGGTCTGGAAAATAAAGTAATCTAGTTAAGGAAGCAAATAAAATAGGGTCTATAGCCTGCGACGTGGAGAAGGGCTCGCAAAATTATACAAACTACCCAATACAGGGGACCTCGCACGGTGCAGAGGTTTCGCCCAGAATAATCAAAATATAACCTACCTACGTTTCTTGTGACAACGTTTTGGTATAGGTACTTAAATACAACTTTGGTGAAAGATAAAAATTTGCTATTGAATTTCTGACATTAAGGCAGTCCTCACTTTTTACTCTCTCGTCGCTTTATCATCGACAAAAACAGGTATCACTTAAGAACATTAAAATGCTAGACCAAACCGCTTTGGTGACACATACCTACTTTATCACCAAAGCACATCACCCTCTAAGTCCTAAGGAGTTATAACTATGCTTGTATGGGTCAACCACATTCCTGTGCTACCAATATGACCACGGCACCAACGATATGGTGGTATAAGGATTACTGAGCCACTTACGTGTGTAACTTAGCCATGTAACACTAACCGAATAGCTATCAACTAGCCAATAACATCTATCGTTGACTACACGGCTAAATTACGAATAACGTCAAGTCAAGTGGCTCAACAACTCTGGCTCACGAATGTCCTCAAAACTTGACTAACCTTTTTTAGGATTTCATACCCAAAGGTTACAAACTAAGACTTCGCTGTCAGTCTGTCTGTCCGTCTGTCACCAGGCTGTATCTCACGAACCGTAAGAGCTTGAAATTTTCACATGTGACGTATTTCTGTCGCCGCAATAACAATAAATGCTAAATCATAATAATAATAATTAATTTCCATTGAAAAAACGTGAAATTTTAGCCATTTTAGTGGTCACCATTCTGCGAACTGTATCTCAAGAACTGTGATAGCTAAACAGTTGAAATTGTCACAGATTATGTGTTTGTATTGTCACTACAACAACAAATACTAAAAACAAAATAATAATGAAGGGTGTTTTCATGTTTTTGACGTCTTTTTTCTTTGTCGCCAGCTCGAGGGCACACGGAGGTCCGGGTAGAGCTCCAAATGGAGCGCTGGGCCGCGCGCGGGGGCGCCGTGCGACTCCGCTGTGTGCACGACGTCCCGCCCCATCTCCTGGACAAGGTGGTCTTCCTCCGCCACGGCACCAAGATCTTCCAATACATTAAGGACAGGAAGCCTCCGTACAGGAACTTCACCACGCCCGGTGCTGTGCTCAATGTAAGTGCTGTTGCATCTTTCAGTTTACCCATTTGAATATGGAGGTAGTACACACATACTAAAGCCTGTATTCCCTAATGGGGAAAACAGCGCACGAAACTCTACATAGACAAAACCAAGACTATTTCACGGCAGGCATATTTTTCTAGGTTTTGAGTTAACTAACTAACTAATTAGCTCAGGGACCCAAAGAGGGTCTTGGCTTCCGAAACGAGAGTACGCCATCTGTCCCGATCATGCGCTGCCTCTTGCCAGTGGTCGACCTGAAGAAGTCGCAGATCTCCCTGGACGCTGTCCCCTAAGCGGTACCTGGGACGCCCGACCGGGCGGCGGCCAGTCGGTCGTCCCACGTACGCTCTCTTGACAGCACGATCCTCTCCCATTCGGAGTAGGTGGCCGAACCAGCGAAGTCTGTGTGATTTTGTTACGCCGATGATGTTGGGCTCAGCCACCAGCTCCTGGATCTCTAGGTTTTTCCGGATCCTCCACGTGCCGTCATCTCTCTTGACAGGTCCCAGGATCTTAGGCCAGACCTTCCTTTCCTGGTTTTGAGTTGGCAGGTATAATAGTGACAGGTTGTTAGCCTGTCGCCTAAAATATACTAAGTCCTTAGTCACATCTTACAAAATCCATTGAAGAAATGGAGAGGTGTTATTCTAAACCCCACACCACACGGAGAAGATAGTGTCATATTTTCATATTTTATGTTCTGTTACCAATATGCCGCCCCCTATTTTTTAAAACAAGGCGGTCTTCACCCGGTTTGGCACCGAAATATTCCAATGACACTTTCATATAGAAAGTTCACCAGACTTAGTACTATTTTTTAAATACTCTATAGGCTTAACACAGCAACACGTGCATGTCGTCTCGCGGTCAGATTGGTCTAGCTGTCTTTATCTGACATTTGTAGCTGGACAAGGACAGGTATAGACACAGGAATCAGTATGCCCATTAGAATGTGGACGTGAATCATGATACTAACTAACAGCGTATTGACGCTGCTCTATTTTTTTATATGTATAAGACCTTTCAATATATCAATGACAGGAAACTCCATCTAAAAACTTATCGCACTCATTTACTCTGCTGTTTCTTTTAACCAGTGAAATATTTTTAATGCCACAGTTACCAGCACTTTGTTACCTACGAGCTGCCTTATTTTGTTGATCTCTCAATCTTAAATAAAGCCAAACTGCAACTAGATTGCATATTGATATAAAACTCCATCTACGTTTTAAGACTTAAGCTCCTAAAACTCATATAAAACCTAAACTAGTTCACGATCAAAGCTCCAGACTATACAATGTTCAAAACAATATCCAACTCTTTTGTTACACCGGTATTGTATTCTTTATTCGTTAACATAAATCCTTCGCCACTACATCTAAGTTTCATGCTGATAATTTCGTGTTTTACCGCAATTAGGGAGCGGGACAATAAATCAACGGCTAACCGTAATTAATCATTAGCTCGCTTGATTACTTCGATTGATGTTAGGACTTGTGTTGTTTCGTCAACCCTTTTATTATGCTACCCGACCCTGGGACAATTAGAACTATTTAGAACTATTTACAAAATGGCGCGTTCAGCTGTGGGCATCGCGCTTTCATGCCGTTGGCGCATGTGCTTAGTGTAAATAAATTTGCATCTTAATTTTCAGTTAGGTGACTGTTATTGTTTTGTTTTTATTTTTCAGAACTAAATGCAACCGTTACCCGGTTATCACACGAATCAGTATCGGCATTGTTATGTTTAATCTTGTTGATTTAACACGACTATAACGACACGAAATACATCACGCCGGTATTCCCAAATGGGGTAGGCGTAGCACACCAAAAGCTACATAGATATAACCACGACATTTTCACGTTCCGTAGCTTCTTCTATCAAATTTTTAAAACGTTCACGGACACAGGGCCATTTCAAATTTATTGTGATACGGCACAGAAATTCTCCATACAAAATGATATGACGTCTAGGGACGTCTATCTGACGTCATCTGTAGACGGTACGTCATATCAAGTGGGTAGTAAGACCCTGTGTTACGGCACAAACGGCCCCAGACGGAATCATCTATAGTGAATCGAGCGGCCACAGACGTAGTGCCACAACACGAGCTTCTCGTCAATGTATGCGTGACTGAGGTAACTTTTGTTCTGTAGTAAGAGTGGTTGCTGTGGCACTAGTGGATTATGGTTTTGCCAAAAACGGCACAGGGTCATAGACTTCCTATATATACTACGAGAATTAGCCTGCTGTGGACGGAGCTCCACTTTTGGTGAAATTAAGTTTGCCGTCTACAGACGTAGTGCCATATCACGAGGGTTTTCAATCCCGTCTCTCGACGTACTGTCCGTGAACGTGTTAAATTTTAAGTTAACAGGTACTATACCTTAACCTATGTCCTTAGCCGCTTCTTACAAAATCCACGATAGCATTGAAAGACATTATTCTAAACCCGAAACCACACGGCAAACTTTCCGCGTGACCAATAAACGCCTCAAAATATTCCACATTAATGTAACTATTTCTCTTTTGACGTGACAACGTCTTATAATTCGATGGAGCCGGCTGCACGAACGAAAAAACATGACGTATGCGGCGTTACCTCGATCTGAGGCGTCCCATTAAACCAATTACGTTGCAGAAAGTTTATCAGAATTTCAACTCCAATTGTCAACCTTCGATAGCTCAGTTGGTAGAACGGTAGACTGTAGAGGAATAGGTCACTGGTTCAAATCCGGTTCGAAAGAGTTCTTTTTGTATTTTTTTTTAATGCATGCTATAAAATATGTTAATTTTATTATAATTTTGAATGAATATACCGTAGTAATTCATTCAAAATAAAATTAAATTAAATTAAAAAAAATCTTTTGAAAAATGGAACCATTCCATCAGTATTTTCTTATGACGTTGTCACGTTCAACCATCGTCTGTAAGCCGATTTTACAGACAACCGATTTTTTATTTAATTTTAACCCTTCAAATGTATCCAGCTTTTTAGTGAGACATTTCACAGAGTTGTTTCCAAACCCTTCTCGAATATGAGCAAGCGAGTAGATGTAACGTTTACGCGTGTATTTATTAGACGCGGAAATAGATTCTTCCGGCTCCCATAAAACACAATGGCAGAAGAACATTTACAAAACAAATTCAGGTCGGAGCTTCGGCTTTGGCTTCATTCCATATGGATGAGTAACAAATAAAATTGCGATGGAATGAAAAATGCTTCGTATTGTTCGACGTGCATTAATAACGGTCGCATTTAGTTTCAATTTGTTTCTGTCACTTTGCGCTGCATAGGCACGTAATTGATATGGATCAACGTTTTTCATCTAATTCACTGTATTCGATGGATTTTTGTTCATTTTGCTTTTAACGTAAAAGCATGATTTTTCTGCAGACTTTTTTTTCAGGTTTCATTAAGAACACTCCCCGGATCTAACTATATTGTCATTTTTTAACTTTCTTTGTGTGTCTACTCTTATTTCATATGTTTTGTCAATCGCTAGAAGGTCAACAGGAAGAGATCCCTTATGGAATGTGTTCGCCTTTGTACTTTTGAATTGTTCTGTGCTTATTATCTCGTCATGTTTTTGTACAGTAGCTTAAAACCTTAGATGCCGGGCACTGTAACGAGAGCTTCTGCTATTTTATAAATCACCACTGTTCACACTTAATTGATAGGTACCTAATTTTAAAGATTTGAGACCGAATTATACGCAATTGCATATCTGAATAAAATATATATATTATTATGATTCTGCATATTTGCCAATTTTCATGGATTTTCCACAACTATCTGTAAACTAGCCCATTACATTTATTATAACACCACTGCATTTGTTCCGTGGATGTCGTAAGAGGCGACTAAAAAAGCAATTCAAAGTGTGTTTTATGCGACAGGCTTGCAACCTGTCGCTATTAGGTATAAACCTTTTATCTAACTTTTAACTAAAAACTGTGTTAAAAGTGGATACGAAACATGAAGTAGTCATGGTTTTGTCTATGTAACGTTTTGTGCGCGTTGGTATTTTCACTATTTTCCGTTACTTTTGAAATGGATATTGACCAAGATTCTAAATTAATCGACACTTAAACCATTATCGTTTCTTCCTAATCCCGATTATGCACTCCATCTAATTCCTTAAACTACCAACATAAATATTTCTTCAACAGTACGGCTTTCTGAAATAAGAGACTACTTTTCACCGAAATATCTACGTCACGTCACACCGTTTGCTCTCCGCTAAACAGATGCAGTACTGCCCCCAGCTAAGAGCCATTTGCATCATAAGCACGCAGAAACATCCCCATATTTCCATGCCGACGTGGCCAAAACAACCGTTCCTCTATTTGTGTAAACCTGGTCTATTTGCCTACGAAATTTGTCGCCCTCACTAGGTGACGCCAGTAATACCCGAAAACGGCGCGTTTTGCCACAGCGCAATGGAATGGTTGAAAGATAACACATGAGATTGGAGAGGACTGCGTTAGAACGTTTGCAAGAGTGAAGCAACATAGTGTGAAAGGAAATGCATACGTCATGCCTGCATTTCTGAATGGGGTAAACAGAACGAAAGGCTACATTCAAAACCATGTCTATTTGACGGTTCAAAGCTACTTTTAACTTAACTTTAGGTTGAAGCGTTGCGTTGATGAAAGAAGTGTACTTGTGACAGGTTGCTAGCCTGTCGCCTAAAGCACACCTTGACCTATTTCCTTAGTCATCTCTTACGATATTCGTGGGAGAAATAGCGATGTCTGTATTTCCAAAAGGGGTAGGCAGAGCATATGAAAGATTGCACAGGCAAAACCGTAACTATTTAAAGTTGTAGTATATGGCAATTGGCCACTTTTAGTGTTTACCAGTAACACAATAGTTTACTGCTACATAAACGCATATTGCTTGTGTCAGCGACAATCCTCATGTATATAAGTTAAGGTTTTATTAATAAACAGAGAGCAGAGGTATACTTTGATCGATCAAGTATACAAGATCTCCGTAACTATGTCTGGTTTCACTTAGACCATCCAACCCGGTCACCTCATCACCATCAACACTTTTATTACAAAGTTTCGCAGCCACTTCCAGCATATTTTTAGGCTTTAACTTAATAGGTACAATAGAGGCTGGACGCTAGTCTATCGCCTAAAACATACCTATTTCCTTGCTCGCCTCTTATAACATCCGAAGAAATGGAGAGGAGTTATTCTAAACACACCACACAGTAATCCACTTTTTGGTTACAGTAATCAGTAACGGCCAAAGTAACGTTTTCTTCGCACATTTTCCGGAAAAGACTTTTCTCGCGACATTCGCAAGGCTCACCACAGATACATTTTTAGAACGAGAGCTACTAATTATTCAGTCTGTAAGTAAAATGGCTTCCACGTCCGGCGAGGGACGGAATACTTTGTCTTTGTTAGTACAAATGTCTTTTTTGTTATCTTTAGCCCTTCCCCTGTTCCAATTTAAGCGGCTCTGTTTATTGATACAGCACAAGCAATAAAGGGATACGGATTTCACGGCAGCTTTTCAACAGGCTTGTAACGTTATTTTATAAATAATGCATAAATTTGACTCTTAAATATGTCTGTCAGTTTTTATCTCGTTTTATATAGACCATAATAGATGTATGTATAACTATTTATAATCATTTTGATCTCCATTACATGTATGTACAGCCCTCAAAATCGAATTTGGAAAGATTTTATACAGTGGGCATTACTTTTCCTTAGAAAAAATACCCCTTACTTAAAATCTTGCCACGTTAAATGCTGGGACAGTAAAGAGTTGATTTATATGTATTTGTAAAACAATGGAAATCCTGTTTAGTTTTCAAATTTTGAGCTATACTTTCATAAATTAATCTGACCGAAGGCTAATCATTGATTTGGTTTGCTAAGATTAGGATCCTGTATCCAATTATTGGCGCATTTTTTTGTTTCCGTCAAAAACATCGGCAAAGTATCTGAAAATATAAAAAAAGAACGAACACGCTTTGTTTTCGATATTTAAGAATGTTCTGTTGTACATACATATCTTTGGAATGCCTGCTCAGATGCATTTGTCACTAAACTTGGTTGGTGGTCAATATTAGCCCGAAACATATCAAACAAATCTCGATTTAAAAACGAGCGTATCCATTTTATTTCACTACGAAGCTACTATCCAGTCGCGATCATTAAAATCTGTCTCATTGCCTGCTTCCACGCAATTCCGGCAGTTATGGGCGCGATGCTACATGGGAACACATTTTATCGTTTTATTATGGAATTCGATGGTGTTGTGGGTCGTATGGGGAAACGGAACGTGGTCGGCATAAACTGGATTAGCTGAGATTTCATTCGGTGGATATTGTTAAGCGTGAGTTCTCAAACTGTCTGAATCTACCGTCAGATTGTTGTATTTAGTGGTTCTAGCTTTGTAACGCAGATACTAAAAGTTTTATATCTTATCCAAAGGGTGTACATAGATATCTATATCACCCCTGTATTCCCAAATAGGGTAGGCAAAGCATAAGAAACGATACATAGTAGCATATTTTCAGATGTCAATTTATGAGGTGAAATAATTAGATACAGTTGTTAGCCTGCCGCCTGTAATATACTTAAATATATCGTTTTGGTCGCTTTTACGACATCCAAGGTAAGTAAGTGAAGCATTAATGCAACAATATTCACGCCATTTCGCCCAAACATCTACCAAAACATATATTTTGGGTACAAATCTCCACTCTTTTCATTTTATTACTTTTCGCGGCTTCTATAACTCCAGGTTTCTCGGGAGCGTAATAACGCGTTAAATGGACGGTGGGTTTTTTCTGAGCATATTCTACGTTCTTCCAAGGCATATATTCTGCGGGCGGACTGTACAGTAATAATGAACACACCTTAAAGGCCCGGCGCGAGTGGGGTAACGCCGAGTAATTTTCCGGGTCACCGTTACACCCTAGGTTAGGGTTACCCAACTTCCGAATATATTACATTTAAAGAACACTAAAATCTATCTACATTACATTGAAAATACTAAGGAATTCCATAGCGTTTCAAAGGAAACTTAACTTTTAGAATGTCATCACTGTTCAATGCATACGTTCAGATACGACGTTTGTATGTGGAGAAAGAGAACGTTGATTCTAAGAATGACGTGATATAGCACTGTCATATGTGTATTTTTTCTCTAACACAGGGGTTGTCAACCCTAATACCCTAGCCTGGCCCGCCACACGTAATTCACTTTTGTCTAAAGTAAATATGAGAACGAGTTGTCTTTTGGCGCGGACGTGTTAACACCTGGTCGGGAAAGGGGTGATCAAAGTAAGTCTGAACGGATGTTTGTATCGCTTTAGGAAAAGTATGAACTGATTTTCGTAGAAGGATGTTTACATTTAGAAAACATTTGTAACACGAATCAAAATAATTATAGCGTTCGTAATCTTTGATAATGATAAATATACCACAATAATTACTTTTAAAGCGTTTTCTAAAATATTCTCTTGATTTTCTTTCTCAGAATTGGTAGCGCAACGAGAATTTCCGTTACTCTATAAAAAGGCCAAGTAGCTAACTGGATGCATACTGAACGTATAAAGAACGTAGTATGATAAATATTATGCTCTGATGGATAGTTCGAGTCTGAGTAAAAAAAATCAACATTTCCCAGTTCTGGAAAAAACGATACAGTAACCTTTTACAAAACGCCTTTCTGTATTTTTGGTAAAAATAGTAGATACTATTACGTCTAGATTACCACTAAAAGCTTATTTTCTCGTTGCCAAACCAAACTAAATTGTTGGCCAACCAAATGCCCTCTCTCCGTTCTGCATGATATAATTACGTCATAATAATAAAGTGGTTACAGGTGAAAAAAAATTGGTGACTTAATAAACAGGCATATCATATACAGCCAACAAAATCCTTTTGAACACCCAAATCATCTGTCTGCTGAAAGCTTTTTATCGCAGACATTAAAGATATCTCTTGTGTAATTATTGTCAGCTTATTAATAACAAAGAAGCATTAAAACTTTACGAGGTAGTAACAGAAGACAGTAATGAGCCTTTAATTTTGACCATTACACGGCAGGCTTATAGATAGTGTGGTTTCGGAAAAGTAAGAATGAAGGTTAACTTTTTTTTTATCTTAACTTGGCATTCACTGCCAATTCTGAGTCAAATCTTCTTTTGTCATTGTGAAGATAAATAAATACGGTGTATAACAACATTAAAATATTTACTTAGAAGAAGGTTTTTTAATCATAAAAACAACTGACTGCCACCAAGAATCTTAGTGGCCAGTTTTAATATTTTAACGGATCAAACCATAAAGTTTTTATGTAATGAACATAAATCATTTATGTGTTCGCGCAACACACATTTAATTGTACAGAATTGACAAATAAAAACCTGCAGTACCGTCTCTATTTCTCTTAGGAAAGGAGTTAAATTTGAATCTGTGTCTAATACGGTAATACGTCTGTATAACTACCAACGTTCATTGATTCTGTTTTCTTTAATATCATACTTGTCTAATTTTAGCGATCTGATGTTATTTTATCAAAATAATCCTTACATTTTCATCGTATTATAAAAATACATTCAAGCAAGTTGAGCATTACCTGCCATTCATAGTCTCCGAGTCATCCTATACCTGTAAAGTAATAGGTATACCTGTAAGTAAATATGTTAAAGGTCAGGCACTAAGCCCGAGGCTTCAGCTCTCAGCAGAATTATTTAATAAGCAGCTATGCATAAAACAACGATGTGAAAAGTTTAGCTGTCTCTGGTTCTATAAATAAGTTTTTGAAGAATAAATGACGAAGAATGTTTGGTGTGTCCAGCCAGAGACACGATAGAACGAACGAATATTCATTTTTTTTTTAATCCATATTTTCCATCCCTTGTAGTGTCGGATTTAGAGTGGCGCCTTTCCATTTCTTCCATGGATGTCGAGGTTTAGGTGTCGTTTAATTTTAGGTAACAGGCTAGCAACCTATCACTATTGTACTTCTTTCATCTATGATCAAACCTAAAATTAAGTAAAATGTGGCATCGAAAAGCGAATTTTGACTATGTAACGATTACGTGTGCTCTGCCTACCCCTTTATGAAATACAGGTGTGATGTATGTACGCAGGTATGTATGGATACCTTTCGAAGAAGTGTCCATTTTTCTATGACCCTAAAACTGCCAGTACACACAATAAATTATAGTTCTACCTGCATTTAGTGAAGCAGAACGTAAATATTCCCCTCCACATACGTAGATTGAACCATTACTTCCATAACCCTTGAAAAATAAACAGACGTAAGCGCCGTGACTTTCTGACCAAGATACGCCCTTTCGACTGAAGATACCACTGCCTCGTCAAACACCGAATGTCTTATAATCCGATCCGACCCTCTATTTTACAACACGTGCGTAATCTTTAATGTCAACCTGAGGTGAACTTATTAATTACTCGCCCTTATTGTCGAGTGTATAAGTCACATTATTCCGGAACATTAAGTCTGCCGACTGCGCCAGGTGGATTACTCCGAGCACTATAAAGTAACTTACGTAAGTATGGACATCAACGGGTACAGTTGCCGTGTGGATTTGCACATTAAGTGTTAAGTTAGTAAAGTTGAAGGTACATCTGAAGCTGGGTTTAATGGAGAGTGGACACTTCACTTTTACAATAAAAGAAACTCAAATTAATGCTAGAGAAGAGTACAATGATGCATGAGCAAGAGTTAAACCTATTAATGTTAATATGAATAAGTAGATTTACGTGTGGACGTGTGGGTGTTAGTTACTTTTTCATACATACATACAATCACTCCTGTATTCCCAAAGAGGATAGGCAGAGCACACGAAGCGTTACATAGATAAAAAAATGACAATTTCTCGTATATTGATGCTTGCGCAATGATTGCTCGAATTAGCGGCGACTGATTAGATTGAGGACTCAGTGTAACTATCGCATTGATGTCTATGAGACATTGTAAACGTTTAAACGTTTTTTTTATTAATAAGTTTTTCAAAAATAAATCTGTGATAAACGTAAAGTATGAGGACTTCAATAGCCTCGAATAACTCGTATAGTCCCCGTAGATTTTAAGCAGTGGGGCATGGGCGTAGGTGGGTCAAAATTCTTTTCGTTGTCTTGTTTCACTACAAATTGCCAAACTTTTTTGGAAAAATAACAGTAATTTTTTTAATGTATAATTTATCAATACTGAATAATTAATTTACTGTGTTAACAATGACGTAATTAGCAGCGAGGTTTATAGGTGCACTATAAAGTAATTTTGATTTTCCTACGCATGGGTGGGGAAATTAAACACCTCTGTCACAAAACAATCCATTTTTTATTTATTGTTCGCAGCAACATTTAACAAGATTTTTTTATTTATGCTTAAAAACTAACATCTTTAGTAATTATTGCACTTAAGAATAATAGGCATACTTCTAATCACAGGCAGTATTCAATTTATGTAATACCACTATGTCACAAAACGGCACATAACTAATCAAACGATTACCTTTTTTATAAATATGGCATCGTTACACATTAAAAAGTGTTAGTCTCAGATGTATTTAAATCCAGTTTATGATGTCGTATTATTCAATTTATGTTGGAATGTAACACAGACTAATAAAATCAAAGATCGTCTTGGCTATATAAGGGACAAAATGTGACAGAGTATTAACACCTACGCAGCAGAGTGGTTTTTGCATACAAAACCATTAACATAATTATTTATATTTCTAACAATCAGTTATTTACATATACTTTTATTTATAATCAGTCGCATTGTTATCTATTTTCTTGCATGGTAACGTTCTACGTCCTTCTTTTTAACTTAAACTATTTTTGCAGGATCATTTTTTCGTTTTTCTCTGCATCGACGCTGCCTTACGGCAGCAGTCATTGGCATAATATATATGGTGTTATCTGTTAACAAATAAAACACAATATATTCAAAGAACATTCTGAAATTTATTTTTTAACACGGATAAGATTCTAATTTAACAACTCCGTCACAACGAAAGACCACTCCGTCACGTTGAAATGTGACGGAGTTGACCGTGACGAAGTTGTAAATTAGTAATGTTTGTTATGATTAATCTGCAGCGTCATAAATGATAGTATTTTACAACATCACCTTAGAAACTAACAACACTGATTCAAATATATTTTAAAACTTAGCTACTTAAGTAAAAAAGAAATAGGTAAAACTTACGTGACCGAGTTGACAGCTACAAAAAACACGCACTACCTCTGAATGACTAACAGGCCAAAACGGCGCTTGATCAAGCTGCGGAGACGGGGAAGGGGTAGCGGTGTCCTTGTATCACTACCCACATACGCTCAAGTAGTGTCAACACAACCAAACGACCCACGAATACAGTGACAGAGGGTAGGTACCGTACTGCGCCTGATTGGGGACATGCAATCATGAATTTATTAAAAATATTCAGGAATTAAGTAGATTTTTTAACGATTGTAAGCATCTTAACAAGTTATTGTAGATGTCCTAAAAAATATAAAACCAATTGCTTCCATGTAAAAAAACCAAAGCACGTGTTGTGAAGAAGTCTCATTAGAAGCCGGGACATCGTTCCGTAGTATGGAAAACAGCTCTGTCACGAAAACTGTACACTTCGTCACGCCTTTTTTTATATAATTATGCATATTTTAGTTCTGGCTCTGACGTCTAGTTATTTCAGGTATTTCAATTTAACAGTTACATGTCATGTTTGTGGGTCTTATATGGTTGAAGTAGTCAAAAATATTAAATATCAATCGGGGACAAGGTTTAAGACAACGAAAAGAATTTTGACCCAGGTATGGGGCTTAAACTCCCCCCCCCCCTCGAAAAGTTCGGGCTCTCATACAACAATCGTGATTTTTTTTGGTGTCCGACTCGCACTTTGCCGATTTTTTTTTCGTCAACCCCCCAAAACTAAATCCTGGCTGACCCGTGAGTGGGGGTAAGGTCCATGAAAAAAGCGATGCGCCTACTTACTCCAAAAAAGTTAAAGTTAAAGTTTAACTTAGTTCGCGCATCGCATGTCCACGGCAAAAGCGTTGCGCCTTACCCTCACCATTTAAAGTCTTGCCGAATTATATTCCGGTTACTATACCTTCCTTAAACTCATGATATCTTGCATGGGATTGTCTGAAGCGTTCTCCTAGAATAATTTGCTGTGCAGGCAAAGTTGATAAATGATTAGACTTCGTATTATGAGCCACGTGCACAGACTTTTATCCAAATAGATGACTAAGGGTATGCCAAAAGGGAGCCACAAAGGAGAGCAATGTTCTTCCTTTGACGCGATTTCATTTAGTTTTGTACCACTTAGTTTAACTGCCTAGAGACAGCACTTGAATAAGGCGGCGTCACCTTTGAATCGGTTTCACTCGCTCTATTCCCATCACTAAAGCCCTCATGTGACATTACAGTAGGTAGAGAGTGGCGCGCTTGGTTTTCATACAAATTTTAATGCAGGAACTCGCGGTATCTATTCTGATATGTCTGTGGCCACGTGTAGCAGGGAATTACGTTTCGTGTCACGTACTCGTGATTCCGAAAACGTAATTTTTTGCAACTTTTTTTCATACGACGGAAGAAATTACTTTGTTTCGGAATGCTGATTACGTTCCGGGAAACAATTAGGCAAATACTTTGTTCGACTGTGAACAAAAACGACGTTATTTGTTAGCCCTAATGGTTTGAACTATGGCTCTTCCAGCGAAGAATCTGGATCTTTTTTTTACAACGTATTTTCAAATTACTGTTAGTTTATACAACATACATACATACACAAAACACACAAAACTCGACTTCCTTTTCACATAGTGTAAAATTCCTTTTCACACTTCACTGCCACTTCTAGCATAACTTAAGGTTTCTGAAAACACATGGAAGAGGTATAGTTAGTAGTGACAATTGCTAGCCTGTCGCCTACAACATACCTAAACCTGTTTTCCTTAGTCGCTTCTTACGACATAAACGGAAGAAATGGAGAGGTGTTATTCTAGCCCTACACCACACGGGAACGGGTATGGGTACGGGGGGTTTATACGACATGCTTATTAAGATTGGTTGCAAATTAGACGAAAATGATTTTAGTACAACAGCATTTTCGACCAGTTATCGCTTGGGCTAGCCACTTTTTAGACGAGTTGATAATAAATGTACCTACTAAAACAAGCAATACAGCATAAATCGATGGAAATGGTGGAAATGTTCACGAACCTCGTCTGGACACATTATTTTGTCATTAGCGCTAAGTGTACTCCTTATCGTTGTGACTGCAAATAAGCTTTCAGTAACGAAAAAATGTATGAAATAATAATACTTTTATAGTATTGCGAAAGCGATGAATATCACTATTCGGTACATGCAGTACGTAAAGTTGGTATGGGCAAGATTTTTGAATGAAAGACGGTGAATAATAGCTAAGTACTAAGGTACTGTTGAAGAAGATCTAAATGAGAATTCTAAGTATTAAAAAAATGGTAGGTACTTTACTTACTATGAAAAGTATTTAACTATGAAATTCTATTTTATTTTAGTTTTATTTAATCTTAATCTCATGTTTTTATTATGAACAAATATTATTATTGCGTAAATGTAATGTAATGCCTCAATAGTAAATACCTACGTAATTAGTAAAAATGTTTGCAATTAATAAAATATTTTAAACTGAATGCTGAATACAGTCATATATGTATAATATTTTTGTCGATACGAATATTCACTTGCATGTAATCAATCGCTTGACAATGTCTACAACTTAAATAAATCAATTTCAAATGTAATTTTAAGTGTCGATGTTGTTTGAGACTTACGATAAAGTTGTTCGCAAATCGAATCATAATTTATAGAACTAAATACAAACATCAAATCTTAGCCGACTGATTATATAATTTAATACACTTAGAGCTTAGATATAATGCATAGAGTCGAGATAACGCCTTTATCATGAAAATTTAATAGGAAACGTGATATATACGTTATAGATATAAACCACCGACGCGTTGGGAACGCTACCGACTCCCTTTTGCTTAGTATCGCATTATATGCAACTCAAGGGACCTAGTAAATACATAAAACATACATAGGTACATCACTGTATTTCTAAACGGGGTAGGCAGAACATTATGACGAAACCTTACATCGACCAAACCATGACTACTTTACATTTCATAGCAACTTTTAGCGTTTTTTTTTGTTTAAAGTAAGATAAAAGATTGATTCCTTTTTCGGCACATTCCTTTTTGGACATATTCCGTTTTCGGCATATTCTTGTTTCGGCACATTTTAGTAAATAAATTATATTTTGAAATACATGTATTTTGTCTTTTATTTTACTGATTAAAATATAATTTTGCACTCATAAATATTATTTTATTTTATTACGCAAGCAAAGTCACAAGTATTTCATAATATAATTTGTTTACAAAAATGTGCCGAAATAAGAATATGCCGAAAACGGAATATGTCCAAAAAGAAATGTGCCGAAAAAGGAATCAATCAGATAAAAGAAGTATAATTAGCACAGCAACACACGTGAGTTGTGTCGAGTACAGGATAGACTATCTATCACTTTCTGACGTCTCTAGTTAAACAGTGACAGTAGGCTTAGCAAAGCAACCTGCTACAACAACCTACTGCCTCTGTGATTGTTTGTATGAACGAAAAACGACAATTCAGTGTAAGACCTAAACTAAATAACATTTAAACGCTATGGTGAAGCCTGTTTTCATATTCGCTGCAACAGCAGTAATGAAACAATACGGACAACTCACGCCTTAAATCGGGTTTAGCTCGTATCGTAGTTTATTATGAGTAAGTCTCTAATGGGTAGGCAGAGCGCATGAAACTCTACATAGACATTACCCTAATAGTGTCCGACCGAAGCTTCGGCTTCGGCTTCGGCTTCGGCCACCTTCGGCCAAAAAATCCACCTTCGGCCAAACCTTCGGCTTCGGCCAAAGTTTGGCCGAAGCTTTGGCCGAAGCCGAAGGTTTGCAAATTGTGATTTGAAATTGAACGAACGATGCCAGAGCGAAACGGATAGTACGCAGCGCTTAGCAGAACAGCGTTTCGCCGACCCGATCGCATTGCTTGCAGTTAATCTTATAAATAACTGACAACACATAACATAACAACATAAACACACTTGATTTCGAAGCGAAAACTGCGGAAAATATACTGCTGTTTTTCTTACTATTAGCAAATTCTCTCATTTCTTTGGGTCAACACACCTTCGGCTTCGGCCGAAGGTTTTCATGAAAGCCGATTAATCGGCTTCGGCTTCGGCTTCGGCCAAAATTGTACCTTCGGTCGGACACTATACCCTAACCATTTCACGTCCGATAACCACGTCTATCATAATTTTTACGAGTAGATTCTGAGTTGGCAGGTATAATAGCGACAATTCCTTAGTCGCCTCTTACGACATCCACGGAAGAAATGGGGAGGTATTATTCGAAGCCCGACACCTCACGGAAATCGAACCATTGACTTGAAATAAAACTGGTTTTTTCTACATAACGTAAGAATCTTGATTTTAACTAGACTAGCCAAAGCGATCCAATTCAGCAACTTTACGAATCACCATGACGGCATTCGACATCAAAATAAAAGTGTACGGCCATCTTTATGGCCTGTAACGGTTTCATGTCTTGCCTTGTTGCTGACCGTACTAATGTTGCGTTGTAAATATCTGAGGTAATAAAAATAAAATGAGTACATAAAACACTGGTCAAGGGGTCGAATTCGAGGGTAACGAAACACTCTTTTGTATGACGATACATTCATATAACACCCCTGTATTATGAATGGGCTAGGTAGTGCATAAGTACGAAATGCTGTCTATATTATTAATTAAATTCTAGCATACATAATTTCAGATTTTAAGTTAAGGGGTATAAGGTATGTGGGAAAGACTCCAATGGAGAGATCTCTCTCCAGGCAGATGTTATGCCTGGGGACCGAAGTCCACGGAGAGACAGGTTGCTAGCCTGTCGCCTAAAATATGCCTCAGCGGTTAAGGCTTAACCTATTTCCTTAGTCGCCTCTTACTCTATCCACAGAAGAAATAGAGAGCTGTTATTCTAAATCAGACACCACGCCTGCATTCCCAAATAAGATAAACAACAGAGCATACGTAACGTACATCACATTTCGTAGTCAATTTTAGCGTAATTTTAGCGTAAAATTGGGCAAAAACATGCAAAAGTGACCAGTTGCCAGCCTGTCGCCTAAAGCACAGTTTCTCAAACTTTCGGCGCCGCGAACCCCTGTTATCAACTTTCGGTTTCACGAACCTCTTACTAACTGATGAACTCCCCTTACAAAAAACTACATGTGGAAGAAAATAAGGTTTTAATTTGAATAAAAAAGTATGTACCAAAAGAAATGTTTTTGTAAAATTAATGTGATGATGGGTGTGCTTGTTTCTTGTCGCAATTGGATCCTAGGGGTTCGCGTACCCCACTTTGAGAAACCTTACTCGCTTACGACATGCTCGGACGACATTATGTTAACCAAAGTAAATAATTCGCTGTGACTTTAATTCAATGTGTTAAACCATGGCATCTTCCTCAGATTGCCCTGGCCACCGAGAACTCTATCGTCCTGCAGAACCTGGACTTCGCAGCCAGCGGGACCTACTCCTGCGAGGTTTCCCTTGCCACCCCCATCTACACTAAGGCGTCTAGCGAGAGGCAACTAACAGTTTTCCGTAAGTCCCGTTTTGCTTATAACTATTCTCGCTTTCTTAAAACTACTTTAACATTTCCGACACCCACGGGAAGAAAGGGAGAGGTGCTATTCTAACCCGGCACTACACGGGGCATAGTAACTTATAAGTATTAGTAGGGTTTGGTTCCACGCTTGTTCAGTTACAATTTTTCTGGAATATTGCAGAACATGATCAATCACTTAAAATTCATACCACTGCCCCACCCGTAACTAGTAAGATTCTGATTCCAGTCCGTAAATCTAATGTGGCGTATATATTCCGCGAATACATAGCATCGCTTCGTCACTCACTTGAACTTAATTCATTGCCTTTTCAGCTCCACTGCCTATTTACATTTAGTTTGATGTAATAAAAGGTGCACTCGACCATTTACTGTTCCTGAATTTAATTTTAGTAACAGAACAACATTCAACTGAGCAGATGGCCTGAGGTCGAAAAATGCTTGAGTGGAGACCACGGAGCAAGCGCAGCGTAGGACGTCCACCTACAAGATGGACAGACGTTTTAAAGGTCGCCCGAAAATGCTGGATGCAAGTCGCTTCCAACAGGTACTTATGGAAGTCTAAAAGGGAGGCGTATGTTCAGCAGTGGACGTCTTATGGCTGAAATGATAAACTAAAAAATGACGTCAAAGAATTATCGAGTATGTAAGCTTCTCGAGAGACCACCACGAAGTGGAAGATGTGGTGTTAGCGTGTCTCTTACAAGGAGGAACGACGTCAAGGTGCTGGTCGGATTCCTCTTCAAGTGCCTGAGACTTACAGTTCCCTTCTATCAGAGAAGAAGGTCTCATGGAGGAGGAGAGCGACACACCTGTAGGCTTAGTAGAACGCGCCAGACTATCTGTCACACTCTGACGTCTCTAGTAAGACAGTGACAGGTATAGCCATCTCTACTCGCGATTCGCTGCGCTAAGCAGGTTGGGACGGTGTGCCTTGGGCAACAACAGGTTTATCTACTCACTGGTGGATAAGTTAAGTATTCATTTATTAAATTTCAAGATGTGGAGAAATTATTAGGCTACGATTAATGTAATTCTTAATTGTGCACTAAAAAGCGCATGACGATATCGCAAAATTTGTTGCGTAGATTGTACCCACACGTTTTCTTATCATGCACGGGTTAACACAGTCTAGAAAGATGTCTTATCAGTCTTAAGGTGATTAATACGATTAAACAAGTCCCCTCGCACAGCCAGCGTGTTTATTATCAAACAAATAACGTACGTTTTTATTATTATAAAAATGGAATGATCTTTTTCTTAGAAATTAGGTAAATTGGCAATTTTCGATTGCAGATGTTCAATGGAAAGAAATTGCTTTTTACGGCAAACGATTATTGCGGAGGTTAGGGTTGTCAAGCTTTAGAAGCAGTTTAAAAAAATACTTGGGAGAGTTAGTACATTTTGTTAGTATTATTCTACGCTGGATGTAAATATTAAACGCTGTACTTACTCGTAAGCAGAATAAGGTTGAAGATGAAAGGAGTATTGTTTGAAACAACAGAAAGTAATATTGTTTGAAACAACAGAAAGGAATATTGTTTGAAACAACACTATATCACAAGAAGCAAATGCAATATAGTTTCAACATACGTACAATCACGCCTGTGTTCCCAAGTGGGATAGGCGGAGCATTCGAAACTTGACAGTAAAAATCTACTTAAGTACATCATAATTTTATGATAGAGCAGGACAGGTATAGTATCTAGTTGCCAGCCTGTCGCCTGAAGCATACTTAACCCTTAGCCAGGCAGTGGCCATATAGGGACCACATGGTAATTTATTTTTTTGTGACGAGCAGAGGCTATATATGGACCGCAAACTGTCATTATTGGATTGTCTATGAATCAGTCGATTACGGAACGAAAAAAAAAATTAGTTGGCAGAACAA
>BHDV01065315.1:200311-225479 GCA_005406045.1 Adoxophyes honmai | reverse complement strand
ACAGGCCTCCTCTCAGTATGAGAGGGCTTGGGCTATAGTTCCCACGCGGGCCCAGTGCGGATTGGGAACTTCACACACAACGAAATTTGAGTCACTGCTGCGGAAATACGCGTTGCTCCCGATAATGGACAAAAATTAATCCGAAACGTGTCGAGCTAATTTCCATGTAAAGACCAGTTTATGCGTTTTATTTCACTAACCCGTGAATATTTTTTATTTTTCTCATTTTGTGATATCCAAAATAAAATAAATGACTATATCTATCTATCCGTATTTTACATTGTCTATTTCAGTAATTATCGTCGTAGTCCTGAGTTTCGGGAACGGTCTGCGGCCACTGTGCGTACGCGCCGGTTAGTTTGCACAGCCGTTTGGTGCACACCATCTGCGAGGGAGCGGTGCAGTAGCACCAATTGCAGTCGACTCTTTCTAGCCTCCCCGGAGTGCAGCGTTCCAAGTCTGTAATTATTTTTAAGTTCAGTGTCGGGTCTAGAATTAATATCATCTATGCAATTTGTAAAACTTAAGTAACCTGTTGTATGTGCAAGTAAGGGGGCGTCCATAAATTACGTGAGGTGTTTTTTTCAATTTTCTGAGGGGTGAGATATCGTGAGATTTTAGTCAACCTCCTCCCGCACCCCTAAATCTCACGTGAGATTTTTCTAAATGTGGTTTTGTTACGTAAACGCGTTGGATTGTTATTGTGAAAAGAAAAAATAAAATGAATGACGCAACTTAAAAAAAAAACTCAAATTTTTCTTCGTTTGGATACACTCATGAAGTGTCAAATGGAAACCACAATCCACTATCCACATCCAACCACATCCACACTTCGGTTTTTAAGACCTTAGGCATCTGGATTAAATGGTCAAAAATAGTAGTTTTTTATTGTTCGTTTCAAACAAGAAAAAAATTGTGTGATATTTGCCGTGATCCCCCCTTCCCCCAACGTGAGATTAGATGAGATTTGACTCGACCCCCTCCCCCCCTAAAACACCTCACGTAATTTATGGACGCCCCCTAATGTATGCGAATAGACATTTTATTTTTTAAAATTTGAAATATGTCGTGTGGTTTGCAGACTCATAATTTGCTTATCATTCAAGTTCAGTATTCCTGTCCACTTATGATTGACAAAATTGTTACGGTAAGATGGAAATATGTAGCTGTCAATATCATATAATTGTCTTCGTAATTTTTGTGTCATTCTTTGTAAACTGTATACTACATACAACAAGTGACTTACTTAAGTTTTTCACCTTTAGCAACCTATCATTGTCATTGTACTTCTTAACTTCGTCTGTATTCCCAAATGAGGTTGACCATGTCATGTTTTACATTTTCTGGCACTGTCTAACATGTTCTTTAGGTTTTGATTTAGTGGGTATAATAGGTCAGGCTGCTACCCTGTCGCATAAAGTATCATCATCCAGCCTATATACGTCCCACTGCAGGGCACAGACCTCCTCTCAGTATGAGAGGGCTTGGGCTATAGTTCCCACGCGGGCCCAGTGCGGATAGGGAACTTCACACACAACGTTGAATTACTTCGTCGCTGTGTGCAGGTTTCCTCACGATGTTTTCCTTCACCGAATAACTCGTGGTAAATATCAAATTCGATATCGCACATAAATTCCGAAAAATTCAGAGGTGCGAGCCCGGGGTTTGAACCCAAGACCCTCTGCTTGAGAGGCCACAGGTCGAACCGCTAGGCTACCACGGCTTACGTATAAAGTATACGTCGCCTAAACCGTACAGTCAAGGAAATTGATACCTGTGCCACTTTGAATCTTTTCACAGTGAGTTTCAGATTGCTTTGATTAGTAGAAAGTATGGTATGTCACAGTGACATTTCTTGTGAAAAGATACAAAGTGGCACAGTTATCAGTTTCCTTCTCCTTGACTCCGCCGTCTCCTTGACTTTACTTCTCGTGCTATTGGTTATTACCGTGGTCTTTAACAGGTTTTAAACCTACTCGAAATATAAGTAAGTATAAAGTAAAATTGCAGATAAGAATGTTTACAAGAAAATCACCTCTCCATTTTTTCTGAGGATATATCGTTAAAGGCGACTAAGGAATTTAGGTTTAGGTATATTTTATGCAACAGGTTACCAAACTATCACTATTATACCTCTTTTATCTACTTAAGACCTAAACGTCACTAAACGTGGCTACGAAATGAAACAAGGTTGTGTCGGTAGAACATTTCGTGTTTTCTGCTTTCCACGTTTCGGAATGCAGGTGTAATGTATGTGTATGTATGATTAGTACCTTTCTTTCTTATGTATTTACCAAAGCGACTATAAACGAATGGTACCATTAGAATCTGAAAATAGTAAAATTCTTTTAACAAATAACCAAGGCCGGGGTCGCTGTCACCCGCCGCCCCCGGCCGACAACGGCCCGCCGCCTGCGGCGTCTGAATGGTTATATTCGGGAATGCTCGGGAGTGGTCGTTTTCGCCCGCCCGCTGACCGCCGCGTCTTTAGTTATTTCGAAGCATTGCGGCGGGTGGACGCTGGCTCAATATGGAGAAATTCATCAAAGAGAAGGACGAACTTTTAATCGAGTTAGTCAAATGTAATAGTACCTTGTACGATGCATAGGACAAAAACTTTAAAAACAACACTTTGAAACATAAAGTGTAGGGAAGTATTTATAAAGTAAATAAATATATAAAGAAAGTATGAAATAAGTAATAAGTATTAATAAAAAATCCTCATCCTCTTCCTCCTGAAGCAATAGCCGTTGCTTTAGACGGGCCGTTGTCGACCGCGGGTGGTGGGTGAAAGCGACCCCGGCCTAAGGCCCGCGGTGTCTGAATGGTATGTTCGGGAATGCTCGGTAGTGGTCGTTTTCGCCCGCCGCGTGCGGCGTTCCGTTTACTACTATTATTCAGACGCCGCGGGCGGCGGGTGAAGGCGACCACGGCCTTAGGCGTCTTTATATCAAAACCTGCTCGACATGTTTAGGGCCATTTTGCTACCCATCATCGGGAGCAACTCCCCATGACGTTAGCGGTCACACGGCATTGCGCACCACCGCTCTTTCACGCAACTGTTTGGAACAACTGACTACTTACGGGCTATCGTTGTCAAACATCACACAACAGAACAACATAAATATGTCTCTTAAGGCACGTATAATCACACCCGGTAATATGTCACAACTCAGCCCGAAACATGTCGAACTAGACATAAATACGTAAGTGTATCCATTAGTATATTATGCAAATAATACAGAAACTATTATCTACAAGGTTTTGTTTATGATCCGTTTAAAGGTTATAAATGTAGTCAATGGCACGTCTGCGTCTCGATATCTTTAAATTATTTGTAAAACAAAAATAAAAGTAGAAACCTTATTTACAATGAAAAATTACTAGAAACAACTTACAAGTAAAACAAAGCCATTATAAAATTTCATAGTGAGGGCAATTTTGCCTTGTTACTTTCCTACGCATTTCAGTAATGATTAGGTAGCTTGATTTAGCGAAACTAATGACCAACTACACTTATCAAAATGTACATGTATTATACGGTACAATAATTAAAACAGTATTTCATTAAGTTATTTTCAATTATCCGCATTTTCCCTATAATTTCTAAAACTGTTCACTGTCGAAATACACTTAAAGTCCGGCGCTTACAAACCGATCACCTTTGCATTACGCCACCTTAGCACGCGCCGCCTTACGTTAAAAGATGTCGCATGCTGCGTATACGTAAACTTAAGCAAGTCACTTGTTGTTTGTAGTTATATACAGTTTACAAAAAGACGCAAAGGCTAAATGATACATACATACATAACCGTCACGCCTTATTCCCTGCGGGGTAGGCAGAGACAACAGAGCGCCATTCGCTTCTACTCTGACATACCTCTCTCGCTTCACTCGCACTCATAACTCTCGTCATACACGCTCGACGGTTTTGAGTACTTCTAATTTGGCCTCCCTTTAGCACATCGTCGATCTGGTCGATATACGTTCTTCAAGGGCGCCCTCGACTGACTTGCCCTAACACACTTCCCTTGACTTGTTGCTTACATATCCTTGCTTCATTCATTTTTTCCACGTGTCCAAACCAAATTGAATAAATAAAAAATAAACCAAATTATATAAATATTAAATACGTGTTCTATACATATTGAAAACACATTGTATTTTTTTACCTCAATCACTCGTCATTTCGTCATCCTTATTTTCACTCATTTTCATCGGTGGACTGTGCAAAAACAATGTCACTGTCATCATTTTCAGAGAAAACTCTTATTATGAGACTCTCCGATATTGAATCCATTTGTGATTCTTGACATTAAGAGGGCGCACACATTTTTTACGAACGTAATATAAGATCAGGTGGGGGAAGAGAAATTCAGGGGCAGGGCAGGGGTAAGAGGCACCACAGACCATAACTCGTCGAGTTATGAGTGTTTATAGTCTGTAGAGCCCTCTTATCCCTGCGTTTCTCTTCCCCCACCTGACCTTAGTGGTTTTGGACCAATGTTTAAAAAATCGTGAAATGTAAATTAACTCATATTTAGCCATGAAAAAAATATGGTTAGACTAAACATATTCTGTAAATTTACAATAAAATTGTTTCATTTGTAATTACATTAAAATCAATGAGGAAAAAAATAAAGTAATGGTTCAACTTTCAAATTATGTAAAATGATATTTGAATAATAAAAACCAATAATTTGATTCATGTTAATCCGTTAATCCCCAGTAGACTATATTGTCTATCAGATAATAACAAGTTTATATTGTTTATGGTAAATTTTAATGGCAAATTTTCAAGTGAAAGACAGCTCTGACGCGTATTTTTGTGAAAACCCTTCAACAAATTGGCTAAGTAAAAGAAATCTGTGTAGCTAATAAAATATTTTTTTCCGTTAATCCCTAGAAAAAGAGTTTATTTATATGTTACAGTAGTTTTTCTTTAAAAACTTAAGGATTTATAGCTTTCTAAAGCATTGGGAAAACATCAAAATCACCGAATTTTGTGTGCACGCTCTTAATACTTTTGCACTTCTTTCATTCTCATATAATAACATTTTTCAATAATTCCTGATTTATTCTACTAATAAGAAATTTTAATTAAGAGTATAAGAATTACTCTCTCCATTTCTTCTGTGGATGTCCAAGAAGGCGACTTAGGATATAGGTCAAGGTTCATTTTAAGCCGACTCTGGGAAAGGGTTAGTGTATTGTGGGCGATGGGCTAGCAACCTGTTACTGCAATATCACGTTTAACCATCTGGTTACCCTGAAGTTGCTAAACGTCGCACTGGATTTTTCAATTCATGTGCTTTGCCTACCCCTCTTGGGAATACAGGTGTGAGAATATGTATGTCATTTTAATTTATGTATTGTATGTGCGTCTCTGAATTCCAAAAACTATCTAAGAATGCGGTACGTATCAAATTTGTAAAAGCTGATACGTTCAGCACTAGAGTGAAATTATCACAATCTAGTGCGTTAGTATAAAAAATGATTCGTACCCTTAGAACAGTTTATTCAAGTAGTACTTGACAATTGAAGCCCAAACATATATTTGTCTCTTTTTGGTTTTGAAATTTGTAGTTGTTATGGCTCCCGCAAGCTGGGATACTTAGTTAGCGGTCATCGCTGCCGCACCAACGCAAACTCTCCGATCGCTCATTTCTGATACGTATAGCACCGAACGTGCTAACAATCTGTCTCTATTGTTCCTCTTAGATTAACAACTAAAAAATATGTTAGAAGTCATGGTTTTGTCTAGCATTTCGTGTGCTCGCTGAACCCCATTTGAAAATACAGGCTTGAAAGTAAATTTTAAATTCCTCCGCCAAATATTTCTACCACGTGCTACCCCAACCATCGGTCTTGCCACCTGCTATATTAAACCCCACTGCACTTTGCACTGTAATAGAATTGTGAGGCACTGCGCTTTTGTTACAGGCAATTTTATGCAGTGTTTTGGTTTTGCGAGAAAATTATCTTTGGCTTTTTCTGTGTCATAAGTGAAAAATTGGATTGCATTTCGATTTTTCTAGACGTTTACAGTTCATTGCAAGTTAGATGGCCAGATTTTTTGTAGTGGGGCACCTTACCTCCTCTAGAAAGAATTTTGGGAACTAAAGCTCGTCACAGACTACGCAAATACGATAATATTTTTTTTATCTGCGTATAAATGCCATTTTTCCATTTGTCGGTGCCAACAGATACCTGACGGTAAATGCATGTGTGTGTTAGCTCATTGAATTGTATAGGGAGCGATACTGACAGATATCTGTTGAGTAACAGATATCTTACCGTATCTGCTCAGTGTGTGACACGCTTAACTTGCCGGGGACTATACACAATTACACGTATTACACATACACATACTTAAGAGTACATTGTCATGTCCGTTTTACTAAATGAGGTAGACAAGGTGTGGCATGTTACCTAGACCCTAGACAATAACATGATTACCTACTTCACAGTTCATACCTCCAGCTAGCAGAATATAGGTTCTTAGTTCAAAAGTATAATTCTTGTGTGGTGTTGGGATAGAATAACACCTCTCCATTTCTTCCGTGGATGTCGTAAGTAACTAAGGAAATAGATTTAGGCATGTTTCAGGCGATAGGCTGACAACCTGTCACTATTATACCTCTTCCACTACTTTTCAAACCCAAAGTGGCTGCGAAGCGTGAAATAGTCATTAACATGGTTTTGTCTCTGTTACGTTTCGTGTGCTTTGCATTACCCATTAGGGAATACAGTATAATGGTGACAGGTTGCTATCCTGACGCCTAAAGCATACCTTAACCTATTTCTTCAGTCGCGACTAACGACATCCACTGTAGAAATATAGAAGTGCTATTCTAAACCCGACACCATTTTTTTTGTTTATATTTACGCCGAAACACAATTCCAGGGAAATGAGAATTCAGAAGAATTACCCTAAAAATATCGTTCCCCGAAAACGTGCCCAGTTTGCCAGTACAGTCGCATTAGGGCAAAACGCAGTTACACGGTTGAAGTTAGTGCAATGCGGTGTTATGCGTACTACGCTGCCGCAATACGAATACCGTTAAACGGGGAGAGAAGGGATGAGGGGGTTGGGGTGCGCATTTTTTTTTATGTGACAGACACCTCCATTGATAAACCGCACTAGATTCTAAAAATAAGGGCTTAAGCGTGTCACACACTAAGATAAACATCTGTATCTGAACGGATATATGTCAATATCGCTCCCTATCAATTCAATGAGGTAACACACAGCGCAGATTAACTTATATTTTACCGTCAAGTATCTGTCGGTATTTATGGAAAAATGACATTTTTACGCAGATAAAATATTATCGTATCGGCTCAGACTGTGACAAACTTTAATTTGTGAAAAATAACTGAAAACTATTTTAGCAGCGATATTTTGCTAATTGAGAAGCATTCCCACATTGGGTAGACAGAGCATACAAAACGCTACGTACACAAGACCAATATTTCACGTTACGTGGCCTTTAAACTTCTAGCATGATTATAGGTTTTCAATTGTCAGGTTAAGGAGCCGTGGTAGCCCAGCGGTTCGAACTGTGGCCTCTCAAGCAGAGAGTTGTGGGTTCAAATTCAAACCCCGGGCTCGCACCTCTGAATTTTTCGGAATTTATGTGCGATATCAAAAATTTGATATTTATCATGAGCTACTCGGTGAAGGAAAACATCGTGAGGAAACCTACACACAGCGACGAAGTAATTCAACGTTGTGTGTGAAGTTCCCAATCCGCACTGGGCCCGCGTGGGAACTATCGCCCAAGCCCTCTCATACTGAGAGGAGGCCTGTGCCCTGCAGTGGGACGTATATAGGCTGATGATGATGATGAATTGTCAGGTTGCTAGCCGGTCGTCTAAAATACACTTTATCTTAATTCCTTAGTCGCCGAAAAAACGGAGAGGTGTTATTCTAAACCCGACACCAAACGGGATATTATAATGTTGCTTTATTAAAAACCTAACTGCATAAAAATACTTTAAAAAAAACCTGGCAACAATTACAGCGTATTTTGCCGCATGTTAACAGCCAATACAGCGTGTTCAGAAAAACTACGGCCGCCGAGGGCAGTTAATTCCCGAGTTTCATCACCCCGTAGATTTATGGCGGCCGACCGGTGAGAGATTGTTTTTATGTACAGGCTGATTTTATCGGTGGCGCAAATAAAACGGATGTTTTGCACGAGGGTGATACAGAAAAGTTGAGGGTGCTGTTAAAAGTTTATTCTAAAGTTCGTAGCGTTGGAAAATATGTTGAGGTATCATAGGCGATAGGCTTTCAACCTGTCACCATTTTATATATCTACTAGCTTTCCGCCCGCGGCTTCGCCCGCGTGGTACTCGGTTATATTGCGGTATAAAGCACAACTGTAAGAAAACTTCTCGTTTCAAACGACACACAGCGCCATCGATCTATCATCGATCGATATCGATCTATCAAGCAAACTATATTTTTGTTTTCCCTCGGGACTATCATTTTTTCCAGGATAAAAAGTAGCCTATTATTTAATCCGGACTTCTATCTTTACGTCTGCAAAATTTCAAAGCAATCGGTTCAGTAGTTACGGCGTGAAAGCGAAACAAACAAACAAACAAACTCTCTTTCTGACTTATAATATTAGTAAGGATAAGGATATGACGCTAAAAATGGCTACTTAACATGAAATAGTCATGGCTTTGTCTAAGTAAGATTTCGTTTGATCTGTAAATAAAAAAAAAGTGAAATAGAACATCACATGAGCACCAATCCATGTGCTCTGCCTACCCCTCATGGGAATACAGGCGTGAGAATATGTATGTATGTATGTACGAGCACCAAATACGACAAAAACTAAAAGACTTAATATGTCACGTACTTAACAAAGTAGTCTCTGTCTACCCCTGTGGGAAAAAAACATAAATTTTAAAAGTAAGTACAATCACCGCAAGCAATTTCGACATTTTGTTTTAAAACTCACTTTTTTGATTGCGGGTTACATTAAAACGTCTCGATTTCTTCCGTGGATATTATAAGAGGCGGCTATCAAAATAATAAACTTTAGAGTATTTTTTTAATAGTACTAGAATTCTACAGCACCCTGTAGAATTTGACTCTTGCCCTGCCCACGATACATCTTGTAGCCTTATATTTTAGCGGCTCCTTTTATCACATTGGCCGATTTGTTATTTGTGTGTATGTGAGAATTGTGTGTGAAATATTTTAAAGACAGGCACTATCTTTTAAATACTACTATTGTTAAAAAATTGTGGTGATGGTGGCATGAAAACAGTTTTTTGTTTTTATAAAACGTTTGTATAAACAAACGCTATAAAATTATTTTAGTAGGTCCTTACAGGCGATTTTTCTTTCATTATTTTAACCATCGCAACTTTCGTAGCATGAAAGTCATGTATTACACAACTCAAAATTACAAAACATTTTGTCTTTGTCGTGTAAGTTCATTTATGTTTCCGGATTTTTGCATTTTATTATACAATTAATAATATAACGTTCAGCCATCTGGTTACTCTGAGTTTGCTAAACGTGGCACTGGATTTTTGAATTAATGTGCTCTGCCTAGTACCCCTCATGGGAATACAGGCGTGAGAATAATTATGTATGTATGTATTATACAACGGTCAAATAAATAACTATTGCAGGTGGTATGACCTTGTGCAGAGTCCATCCGGATCCCTACCACCAAGAGAAAAAAGAGGTGAAATAAGATGTCATTATCTATTTCTTTAATTGCCTCTTACGATATCCACGGAAGGAATGAGCTAGACTACTTGCATTAAAGCAGCAATTGAGTCGGGGCATGGTACTTGCGGTGACTATAAGGCCCTGCGCAGACGACACACTATCCGCGACGGACTTTTTAGTCTGTGAAAATAGAACCTATGGAATTATTATGCAGTAACGATCACGACGCGCAAAAAGTCTGGCGCAGATTGCTACAATCCATGCAGACTTTTTGTGCGCCGCAGACTCGATCGCACAAAAAGTCTGTCGTCTGCGCCGCACCTAAAAGTAGACGACGGTAGTTGGCCGCATTCGGGTAGGGGCAGCTGTCACAGCCTCACCAGCCACGACCAGGCACGAGTAGAGATACGCGCGAGATAGACTATACCTGTCACTGTCTAATTAGAGACGTCAGAAAATGACGGGTAGACTAACCCGCGCGCGACGCGACTAGAACTTGTTCCGTGCTAAGCCTACAGGTGACGGCGGTCGACGGACAGTCTAATGCAGGGGTTCCCAAACAGGGCGCCGCCGTGAGTCGATTCTTCATCATTATTCGAAACCATTTACATTTTAACACTCTCAACCTAAATACTACCATTACCTGAGCCTATTTGTTCTGTATCTTTTTCAAATACACAGGGTAGGGCGCCGTGACAAAATTTTAAACTTGTAGGTGCTCCGCGGGCTGAAAAAGATTGGGAATCCCTGGTCTAATGTAAAGACAACGTTCGCTGACCGATGAAGTTTGGGACACGCACGGCGACCCCATTACATGAACAATTCAGTGTATTTTTTAAGTCTGAAAAGCGTTTTTTATTTATTTGAAGTGTAGACGAGGCTTAGTACAAAAAAATCGTCATCTCCGCATTACAAAACAGGAAATCTTTACTTATTTATTAAGCTCGCTCTCTTAAAAGCTTGCGAACTCCAGTTGCCTTATTTTAGTTGTTTTTTATCTCCGGAATTGAGAAGAATTTTTAAGTCAGACGAGAATTTTATAAGACCAAGATTTTGAGCTTGAAACTAAACTATCGTGAGATTCACTCATACTAAAAAATACGGATAACTCGTGTCGAAAATCGCAATCCTAGCAGCATGGTTACTCCTACCGAGTAGAGACAAAATAAAAATAAAAATTTACTTAAGAGTGGTTTACTTCTAGAATAATTTTTATTTCAGTCAATTTCTTAGTCATATAGATAAAATAAAAATGTGTGGAAGTCGCAAAAGGCGAAGGTCGTACAGTGATCGTAGTTACGAGCAGACTCTCCGAAGATACGACAGGAATCTATCTACTCGTGGCCACGTTCAAATCATTTTAAAATGTAATTAAATCCCGTAATTCCGAATCACAAAAGCTTAAAACATGCACAGTAGCTACGAAATGTCATACAGTCGTGGCTTGCCTGTATAGCTTTAATTCGGCAGTGATGTATGTATAAAATAAAACTTTTGGCTCCTCTTTGTCCCAGTGCTAACCAGTAACAGATGTCCGGAATATTCGTACCCAGCGCAATAACGCAATGCGGCGTGCATTTCCTACATTTTTAATTTGCTTTACAACTACAGATTTATGGGATGAAACGTTTAAGGTGCATTTTATTGCCGAGAAAGTGGGTAGTTGGATTTTATTGTGAAATGGCTTTTTCTGCATTCGTGTTCAGGAATCTTGTTTGGCTTGGTTTAACTGGTTTCTTAATGAACGTGTTTTGTCGGGTTTACACGCTCGCGTTCAATACGACATTCAACGGGCACAAACACAAGCACAAGCATGTAAACGGGCTGTTCGACTGTTTGAATGTGCACTTGTTTGGCGAGCCCGTACCGCAGGGCTGCTCGCCGTGCTGCTCGCCGTGCTGCTTGCCGGGCTGCGTGGCACGCGTGTAAACCTAGCATTTAATTGTTTTAAAGGCTACCTTGATTATTATTGGTTTCATTTTAATTGCTTATTATTATATTCTGGTGGTTTAGGTATTTAATTAAATGTAAACTTTCAGTTATCAGATTTGATAGGTTAACGGGTAGTAAATCTTTTATCGGATGTTCAAATAGGAATAGGAAGGAAAAACAAAAATGTTCTGTTGGTGCCAAAGTTTAGGTATACCAGAAACAATCGGAATTAGAACACTAAATAATATTAAGAAACATTCCTTTGCTATTTGAACAGCCGATAAATTGTGGGTAGTAAAAAAAACCTTATTAACCTGTCAAACACATTAATATAATAAATAAATAAATTAACATTAAGTTTGTTTACATTTAGTTAAGTACCTAAACCGCCAGAGTACAGCTTACAGCGGCTTTGTGTCCGGTATAGTATTCTGTCAAAAAAAAGTTAAAAAAAAACTTTTAAGTAAAACGGTTTTATTTTAGTCCAATCAATGTATATAAAACCGTTTTACTTAAAAGTTTTTTTTCGTGTTTTTAGTCTTTTTTTTTAATTTATATTGTGCACTGTATTCTCCTTGCAAAGACATTTCAATTGATACCCATATTGACGGGGTTGATAAGAATTAGGTCATCCGCCATTTTGTAGCGGCGGCCATTTTGAATTTACAATGACAATGAATATACATTGTTTTATTGTCACCACAACTAAAAGCGCATACCGAATTTCAGATCAATCAGTTGACGGAAAGAGGGTGAAATTTCAATTTCTTTGTTGGTTCAAATGAACCAACAAAGACCAAAGAAGGAAGGAATAAAGATTAAAGACTAAAACAAACAGGGTAAGCTAAGTAAAACCGTTTAAAAAAGAACAGGCAATAGGTATTATAAATGAAAATGCAATATTATACAAGATGGTAACCAATATGGCAGTATGACCAATTGAAAAAAAAAATGGCCACAAGAATTCAATCCAATCAACTTAATTATTCGCTACTGATGTTTTTTTAAAGGCTTAATTCGTCACGCGGAGGAAATATAACAAGGTTTTTTCCTGCATTTTTAATTGCGGCGGGTGGACAATGCGTTTGGCTTGCCTAGTTCTCGTTGTAAGTGATTTTACAACGTATTTTCCGGGATAATAAGTAGCCTTTCCTAAATCCAGAGTTTCCTGCTTACCAAATTTTATCAAAAATTGCCAGTGAAGAAGTAACAAAGATACACTAACTTTCGTGTTAAATGTCTATTACTTTTAGTGTGATTGTAATTGTTTCAGATAATTTTTACAGTCGTAGACTTACGATGTGCGTTTGCCTGTATTTATGATATTGAAAATAAATTAGGAAAAGGTGAGCGCTGAAATTCTTTTTTATTTGATAGTTTATTATGTATATTCCCGTGTGGTGCCGGGTTAGAATAGCACCTCCCCCTTTCTTCCCGTGGGTGTCGTAAGAGTCGACTCTGGGAAAGGGTTAGTGTATTGTGGGCGATGGGCTAGCAACCTGTCACTGCAATATCACGTTTAATCATCTGGTTACCCTGAAATTGTTAAACGTACGTATTCTCACGCCCATATTCCCATGAGGTGTAGGCAGAGCACATGAATTCAAAAATCCAGTGCCACGTTTAGCAAATCCAGGGTAACCAGATAGTTCAACGTGGCACTGGATTTTTGAATTCGTGTGCTCTGCCTACCCCTCTTAGTAATATAGGAGTGAGAATATCTATGTCCTTATGTATGTAAACTACACGTTACCTCGACAAAACTATATTTATATGTACATAGGTAGGTACATATAAATACGAGTGAGAATCGCGAAAGTTTAAAACATTACAAAACTATATTTCAAGATTAGTACATACATACATTCATATTCTCACGCCTGTATTCCCAAGAGGGGTAGGCAGAGCACATGGATTCAAAAATCCAGTGCCACATTTAGCAATTTCAGCAGGGTAACCAGATGATTAAACGTGATATTGCAGTGACAGGTTGCTAGCCCATCGCCCACAATACACTAACCCCTTTCCCAGAGTCGACTCTTACGACACCCACGGGAAGAAAGGTGGAGGTGCTATCTTGCTATTCTGCGCCGTGTGGTGCCGGGTTAGAATAGCAAGATTAGTAGCTATTTTTAACATTATTCGTAGGCTTCGTAGGTTTAAAATCAAATAAAAGGCGGTGTAATAGTTTCTGTGTGGTGTATAGGTAGTGCATCAGTTTTCAAACCTAAATGGTAGAAGTGGCTGCGAAGCGTGAAATAGTCATTATTTTGTCTATGCAACGTTTCGTGTGCTCTGCCTACCCCTATGCTATGGGCGTGATTGTATTGTAGCTAGCCTGTCACCTAAAACTGATTATTCAACCCTTACACCATTATTGTTTCTGGCTATTCGCGATTCTGCGCAGTATTCTGCACAGTATTCTGCACAGTATTCTGCACAGTATTCTGCACAGTATTCTGCACAGTATTCTGCACCGTATTCTGCACAGTATTCTGCACAGTATTCTGCACAGTATTCTTCGCAGCTTGTTTTAAGCAATATCGCGAATAGAAAGAATCAATAATGGCTAAAGTCTGTGACATATTTTAATCTCATCATCATCATCATATAATCACGGCTATAATCCCAAATGGGGTAGGCAGAGCACACAAAACGCTACATAGACCAAACAATGACTATTTCACGTTTTGTAGCCACTTCTAGCATATTTTTTTAATCTAGGACCTATATTTAATTATGTTAAACATAAAACTACCGTGAGACTCATTCATAGTGAAATAACGGAACTATATTCTTATACGCACTCAGTGCGCGTCTGTCCGCTGCTGTGGCGCGTATCTGCTGATGATGGGTCACGGATTGACCCGAAACATGTCGAACTAATCTCGGTACAATTAATTCATCATCAGCCTATACATATACGTTCCACTGCATGGCACAGACCTCCTCTCAGTATGAGAGGGCTTGGGCGATAGTTCCCACGCGGGCCCAGTGCGGATTGGGAACTTCACACACAACGTTGAATTACTTCGTCGCTGTGTGTAGGTTTCCTCACGATGTTTTTCTTCACCGAATAGCTCGTGATAAATATCAAATTTGATATCGCACATAAATTCCGAAAAATTCAGAGGTGCGAGCCCGGGGTTTGAACCCACGCCACGACCCTCTGCTTGAGAGGCCACAGTTCGAACCGCTGGGCTATCACGGCTTACAATTAATTACTTACTCCAAAAAAGTATAAACATCCTAATTTTGTTACAGAACAAAAAGCAGTATGCCACGTAGGAGAGAAGAGTTTAGAGAACTGCATCTCTTGCGAGTGCATAAAAGAGAATACGCTACTTTGCACCAGGGTTTGCCAGAAAAAAGCACTCTCCAGTAAAAAGTTTTGTTTCCGTCCACAACTCCAAAAGCGCATGTACCAAAAGCTGAGCAGTCTGAATTTTGTGGAGAACCGCTACAAAAAACTGGCAAGTGAGTCAAAGTGGACATAGGTTCCGTTACAGCCCGTTCCCACCGCCCCGAGTGCCCGCACGATTTTTAATCGGGCGTCGTAGCCGCAGTACATTTTATATGGAGCTGTTCACATACGCCCGACAATCGGATCCGACATAAAATGTCGAGCGTTCAGCGAGCCCGCACGCCGATAAAAAATCGTGCCGGGCGCGCTGTTCACATCAAATCGGATGTCGGGCCGACCCCGCTCGCGCCCCACCCCCTGTACCTCCCGCGCGTCGCGTTTGCGCATTCACATTGTCGTGGCCGATAGCCGACTGGTGTGAATAGAGGCCCCGACACCGATTAAAAATCGGGCCGACAGCCAGCCAGTGTGAACAGAGCCGCCGAGGTCCGATTATAAATCGTGCGGGCGCCCGACATAAATAAATAATAATAACTTAAAATGTGCATGCCACTTCCGTGCCAAACAGTGCTAAAAGGGCCGCACTCAGCATAATATTGCGGCAAGCCGCAACGCTGATTTTCAGTGCGACCCCGGAAACTTAAAACTAGAAGAAGAAGAATTAAATATAACATTTCACACGCAGTTGCTAAAATTAAAACAATACCAAAACACACACACAACACATGAATTAATACAAAAAGAAGGAAAATTAAAGAGGGTAACTTTGAGGGTAGCTTGATGGGGGCGGTCGGATTGCACCTCTCTAAAGAGTCCTTGTCGTAAGAGGCGACTAAGGAAAATAGGTTAAAATAAAAACGAAAAACGATACGTTTTATAACACTTTATTTTTTAACAGAATAGAATTACATGAAAAAAATAATAAGGAGTATTCTCACGCCTGTATTCCCAAGAGGGGTAGGCAGAGCACATGAATTTAAAAATCAATTTGTTAATAATTAATTAGTAATTTATTATTCACCCGTGTGCTGCCGGGTTAGAATAGCACCTCCCCCTTTCTTCCCGTGGGTGTCGTAAGAGTCGACTCTAGGAAAGGGTTACCCCTCATGGGTATACAGGCGTGAGAATATGTATGTATGTATGTGTGTAATTAATTATTAGTACCTACAAATAAAAATTGGTGTACTCAGTATCGAATAATGATCATGTTTGTGTAGAAATAAATAAAAGTCGAGATCCCAAAATTGACCATAAAAACGATAACTAACATTCCAACAAATCAATGTGTTCACGCGCTCCATTTGCGTATTTTTTTTCTGCGGCTTCATTGACGTGACAAACTGGCATCGCTCGCTCTTTCCGAAAAGGATTAATTTTGATAAAATAGTTACTTCAAATTCACGCCATAACTACTGAACCGATTGCTTTGAAATTTTGCAGACGTAAAGTTAGAAGTCCGGATTCAATAATAGGATACTTTTTGTCCCGGAAAAATTTATATTCCCGAAGGAAAACAAAAATATAGGTAGCTTTGCTTGAAGGATGGATTGGAAAAGGAGCTGTGAGTCCAAATTCCTCACCAACCATATTTGCGTTATATTCTATACCAAATTTACGTGTTTTTATTTATTTTCAGAGATATAATTGAATTTATATCAACCTCTAACCTTCAAGGTCTTTAGACCTAATGCCGCACCACTCGAAAGTGTACGTCTTAGGCGTTTTGACCTATTAATGCACTAGAGGGAAAACTTTTGACTGATGACTCTTTAACAACTTATTTTCCGCAATTGTAACAAAAACTATTTTCAGAGTTAGCGACGAACTGCGTCGTGGGCGAGCGCGTAGTATGGGAAGGTTGCAAATGTTGCAGTTGTGGGTGCGCCAAACCGGGGATAATAAGATGCTCGGCACCTTTCGATTTACAATGTCGAAAAGACACCTATTCACCAAAAGAGACACCAGCACCATACGATGACGATTAATTTCCTCATAAAGTTAGACACTAAGAATAATAAAGACAATGATTAACTACAATAAATTGTCTATTAATTATACTCTGGAGGTTTAGGTCCTTAACACGTTCCCTGTGAAGCTGGCAGTCAAAAAATTAGTCGACAAGTGCAGTTATTTATTTGAATTGATCTGCGTCGGAATATTTCATTAAATAATAAGTCCCCAGGCACCCCATACGGTTTATTACCTACTATTTTGATCATACGTGCAAGCAAATGAATATGATCTAGATCACACGTGCAGATTTTGATCAGCTCATAGCATTAACAAAGGGCAGTGCATCATATGTGGCGCACTCACGTGTCATCAGTGCCTCGAAATGCACCACATGTGGGGCATGCACAGGGAACGTGTTAAGTAAACGTAAACAAACTTCATGTCAGATTTGACAGGTTAAGAATGTTTTTTTTTTATACTACCCACATTTTATCGGAAATTAAAATAGATTAGCAATGGAAGGAAACAATAAAAATGTTCTGTTGGTGCCTAGGTATATCAGAAAAAATCGAAATGAGAACACTAACATCAATCAGATCAACAAATATTAAGTAAGAATCCTTTGCTAAACTATTTGACTATTATGTTGCGAACTCTTTTGATATGCTTTTACTTTTTATTATAGTTTTGATTTTGAATGTGATTTCTCGTGACAGTAGAACTTGAAGATAGATTACAAAAGACTATCAAAGGAAAACTGATTCTTATTAAATAGATTTAGTTCTCTACAGTATAAATATACAACCGGAATGACAACAACAATATTATGACACTTGGATAACAAGAATGCGGTAAGTTTTGGTGGCAAATAGTGACATCATCCAGTGTTGTTGTAAATAAATCTATACTAATACTAATAATATAATAAAGCTGAAGAGTTTGTTTGTTTGTTTGTTTGTTTGTTTGTTTGTTTGTTTGTTTGTTTGTTTGTTTGTTTGTTTGTTTGTTTGAACGCGCTAATCTCAGGAACTACTGGTCCGAATTGAAAAATTCTTTTTGTGTTGGATAGACCATTTATCGGGGAAGGCTTTAGGCTATCTAACAGCACGCTGCGACTAATAAGAGCGAAGAAACATTGAAAAATGCGGGAAAAATGGGGAAAATTAGTCACTATTCCACGCGGACGGAGTCGCGGGCACAGCTAGTATGCTATACACAGGTACATACATATTCACACGCCTGTATTGCCAAGAGGGATAGGCAGAGCACATGAAATCAAAAATCCAGTGCCACGTTTAGCAATTTCAGGGTAACTAGATGGTTAGGGTCAGTTCACACCGCGACGAGACGAGACGCGGCGCTGCACGACGATGCATGAGGTTACGCGCTGCGCAGCGCGGCACCGCGCTGCGCAGCGAGGCGCAGCTCGACGACCTGAATTCTCACAGTGAAATGTGAACCTTATCGCGTAGCGCATAAGGTATATTTTGAGTTGCCAGCGCTACGTGCGCGTCACCGCTCCCGCACACCGCGCGGGCGGCGGCGTAGCGCTGCGCAGCGCGTAACCTCATGCATCGTCGTGCAGCGCCGCGTCGCGTCTCGTCGCGGTGTGAACTGACCCTAACCATCTAGTTACCCTGAAATTGCTAAACGTGGCACTGGATTTTTGATTTCATGTGCTCTGCCTATCCCTCTTGGCAATACGTCTCAAAATAGGTTCAAACAAATTTACGAAAAATGCATAGGTATTAAAAAACGCGTTGACATACATCCAAAGTATTAAATTAATACAGTTTCGTAATGCATACATTAATTTTGCATTTAAAAATTGGACCTTAAGTTTTAATAGCAGAATTTTTATTTTTACATTTATAACCTCCTTAGTCTGAACTAACGTACCTATGTAGGTATACTAATTTTAGCAATTTTTAAAACTAAACTTTTCCTCTCTTAGGATGTGTTGTAATGATAACTCCCGCGGTTACTATTTATACTAACGTACCTATGTATACTAATTTTAGCAATTTTTAAAACTAAACTTTTCCTCCCTTAGGATGTATTGTAATGATAACTCCCGCGGTTACTATTTAGGCCTTGGCCTGAAGGATACGCGCTTGTAACACCACCATTGACGAGCGAGTGTGATGAAAATATTTTTTTTGTGTATGTTTTGCCTTGTTTATTGTCCAAAAGACAAATTCTCAATCAACCCACCATGTTAATTAGATTAATTTCAAAACAAAGGAACTCAATAAGTGCAATGTGTTTATAGAGAATTATAGATGACATTATCCCATAGGTTTAGGTATTCTTTAGGTGTCGGGCTAAAGTGCTGGATAGTTCAAACAGGCCACTCTCGACGTAGTTATATTTAATCAAATATGCCAGCCAATAATATGGTTGCTCATAATAGTGGAGATTCCTTCAGATTATCAGCCTTAGTTACTTCATTATCGTTTTATGTTTCTAGATGCCAATTAGTTCCAGGTAAATTGATTACAATGCCTTCAACATCTCGACAGTCACTTTATAAATTGACTACTGTTGCACAGAAATGCATCACCAACATCTGATCTGTCTCGTAAGTTATTTATAGATTATACCGTGTTTTATTCGCATTTTTCTTGAAGAATAGCCATTATGAAGAAAGAAAAATTGGAACGAAGTTGCTAATTGACCACTTTCAGATATTGTGCAATATTAATTACCAATAAAAACAAAAGTTTCAAAGATAACATATAAATTATTTTATGAACAAGTTTAAGAAATCGATGTACCGATATACACATAAAAAAAACTAAAGAACACGCTGGTTTTCGGAATAGAATAGGCAGAGCAGACAAAAGTCACAACTTTAACACAATTTTCAATTATAATTCTATAAAAGAAGTGCAATATTGACCGGTACTTTTTTATCCAGACAAAACTCATCAAAATAGCGACAGATTCTATAGTTCCCGAAAACGTCGACCACGTATTACGAGAGAGATGAATGTGAATGAAGCGAGAGAAGTATGTTAGAATAAAAGCGAATGGGCGCTCTGTTCTATTGTATCAGCCCAACCTGCATGGAATAGGGCTTAAAATGTTTATGTTATGTTACTTTAAGTGATTGGAAGCGTACAAGGCACGGGAAATCACTTAAATCACTGTTTATTATCAGAGGGATCCACTCCTTAGTTTGGCGCAGCGTATATGACAGACTTTTTGTGCGATCGAGTCTGCGACGCACAAAAAGTTTGCGTGGATTGTCAGCATTGTGCGCCGGACTTTTGGCGCATCGTGTGCGTTACTGCATATAATTCCATAGGTTCTATTTTCACAGACTAAAGGTCACAGCACACATATCAACTCGGAAAGGGATCGCCACCGTATCGCCTCGAGTCGTTCAGTATTGTTTGTATGAAACTCCCTACTGCAACGCACACTAATCGGAATCGTAACGTAACCGCCTCGCCTCGGAACAGGCTCCGAACCGCGATGCGGTGCGTGGTCAACTCGCAGTTCCCGCGCTTACGGCTCGTCGTCCCCGCGCTTACGTCTCTCCGTACGCGAGCTCACGTCTCTTCGTCCACCCTTGCCCCTGTCCTAGTCAGCCAGCGGTCGGCGAGCCGTAAGCGCGGTGTCGCCTAGCCGTAGCCGAGTTGACGTACAGGAGCTGCTGATACGCTTACGTTACGTGCATACGTTGGGTTGACGCCTGGTTGATGGCGAGGCGAAAGGCGATACGGTGACGATCCTTTTCCGAGTTGATATGTGTGCTGTGACCTTTAAGGGTCCGTCGCGGATAGTCTGTCGTCTGCGCAGGGCCTTTAGGTACGATAAAGTCTATGGCAGTAGGCTGGTGCTCACCGAGCGTCTCGTAGCGTGTATTTTTGTTTTGTTAATGGGTGCCTTAACAAAGAGAAAAGCAATAATATCAATATCGGAGAGTGGTAATGGTATATATAACCCTATGCCGCAAAACCGTTTTTGTGTCAACGGCGTCCAACGGAATACAAACGCTTGGGTTTCGCAATAAGTTTCAATTTTGTGTGCAAGCTGGTAACGGTAGAACGAACCAGTAGTACTTATTCTATGCTTAAACATGTCATATTCGGGAGTGGAACTTCCGTACGTAGTAATATTATTACTTGTTCTGTAATATTTTCAGATTGCTGTTTATATCCTCACATTTAACTATGTCAAAGCCGACGATTTGCAAGAATCGTTCTTCAAACAAATGCGCAGTAAGTAATACAGCATATTTCGTAATTTCAACTCATCTCAGATCTTCATCAACATCTTTTTTAACTTATGGGTATTTAGCTTCAAAATTTATACTTATCTTTTAATTAGTTCCAATACTTAGTGTCCGTGTGGTGTCTGATATAGAAAAACACCTCTTCCTTTCTTCCATGGATGTCGTAAGAGGCAGCTAAGGAAATAGATTAAAGTATATTTTCGGTGACAGCTAGCAACCTGTCACTATTATACCTCCCAACTTAAAATCTAAAAAGAAAGTGCTAGACGTGGTCACGAAACGTGAAATAGTCATGATTTTGTTTATGTAGGGTTTCGTGTACTCTGCCTACCCATTTGGAAATACAGACGTGATGTATGTACTTAGTTTAGCACGAAACCTTTCCTTGGTCCCCTCTTACGACATTCATGAGGTGTTATGATATGACCAGGGGTCGGATTTGTCATCGCATGATCCGAGGCAAGAAAACTATGGAGTCGATATTAAAATTAAACTTTTAATTCATATGTATACTCACTAATTTTCTTAGTCCCGTAATACTTTGCCCCTTGTGCAGGTTAACAGATTAAAAATGTTAATCGAAAATTAATCTTACTGAATAAAATTAAAATATGGAAAAATTTGCCATTATTTACTCGTTTTACAATTGTAATTTTAAAATGGACAATGTACATGCCATACCTTGTCAAGATTTCGAGGCACTCATTCCTGTATCTACAAGCTTTATGGATATTGGAAACTAATGCACAAAATAAAAGTAATGTTTTATTTTACTTTATTTTTATTTACAATGTAAATTTATTTCTACTCATAACGATTTATTATTATATACAATTTAATTTCATTCTTAATTAAATGAATGAGTATGAGTATGGTTTAAATAATAATTTAATTTTAATATCGACTCCATAGTTTTCTTGCCTTGGATCATGCGATGAAAAATCCGACCCCTGGATATGACTAACGACTCAGACTAAAAGACTTATGGTAGGTACTGAAGGCGCTAGATTGTATAAGTTTATGTTGGTGGTGAAAACTAATCACATTTCCTTTTTTTATTCAGAAAAAGCTAAAGATTGTGAACCAGGGTCCGTGGTGGAAGACGAAATATTGTCCTGTAAAGCTTGCGTCTGCATTGCCTCTGGAGTTATAAGGTGTGATCCTTCAATTTGCCCCGGAGTAGATAAAACGACAGGAGAATTCCCAGTAGAAGATGACACTGGCGATAATGTGGGAGACGATGTCAATGAAGCAAATGAAGCATCCGATCCAAGTAATCAAGCAGATGAAGGGGTTGATGGTGGAATCAAGGCGGTTTATCAAAAACTACGAGGTGATAATTTTATTTGTAAGATACCTATAACAGACACTTTTGGTGATAATTCATAGGAGTAGCTTTGAAATGTAAAAAAGTATTTTATAAAAGTCGCAACAAAAAAATCTGAACTAGTTTTTGTAACTTAAAATAGTGTTCTACGGGCGTAAGACACCCTGGAATCAAATAGCTATTTGGCTATTTGATATTTCTTGTCAGCTATGATGATATAGTGGTTTTTTTTCTCAGTATTAGTTTTCTTTTCAAAAAAGCTGCGACATTCGGTGAACTATTCCACATACATACATACATAACCGTCACGCCTTATTCCCTGCGGGGTAGGCAGAGACAACAGAGCGCCATTCGCATCTATTCTGACATACTTCTCTCGCTTCACTCACATTCATCACTCTAATTATTCCACACTCATGCTATTATTGTCATTTCCTATTCACATTGATGCCACACAATTGCATTTATTCACATGCACTATTCTTCACATTCATTACTTCTGTACAATCCTTTTTGTACCTGTTCACGATTCTGTCCAATATTGATATTACATAATCGTTTTTCACCACATAAGCTATAGTTATAGATTCTCCAGTCATTAATTCTATACATACTTATTTCCCCCTACTCGCGAATCTGCACATGATGATCATGACTGCGAAAAATAGCTTATGTGATGAAAAGACATCGTATGCTATCTTAGGCAGAATTGAGAATAGATAGGAATAGGGTGACGGCACCAGTTATGGACGGTTTAAGCTGACAAGCACCAGTGATGGACACTTCATTCATAATTTAAAGACCATAGAGTTGTGAATTGATTGTTGTAAAACAAATGACTTTTCCTTAGTGGGTAGTAAATAAGAGTCATTGTCCATTACTGGTTCTATGTCCATTACTGGTGCGGTCACCCTAGGATAAGTAGTATAGAAGTAATGGCAGTGAAAAGAGACACACACGAAGAAAGGAAATCATGCAAATGTAATGTAAATCGTTGTCAGTATCACGGGCAGTAAAATAATTACGAACCCGACTCATAAAAGCTGGCTTCTAACAGACTCTCGTTAGCAATATCCTTTTTACGGCCCTTAATTCACAACTATATTGTATTTGTCTTTTAGATGATGCCACGGGTTGCGTGCCTGGGGATGATGTACCCTCTGACAGCTGCGAGAAGTGCACGTGTATACTCCCAAGCGTCATGACATGCCAAAACTGCAATATGTTACAAAGTCTTCAAAGTAACGGTTAGTATTTTAATGATACATACGTCACGCCTGTATTCCCACGGGACTTTACTTTTGAAATGTTAAGTAAACTACAATTTACTTTTCTATTAGAGTTATGTAGTAAAGTGCCCAAAGAAAGAAATCTCATTGATTTGTCATGTCCAGGGGTCGGATTTTTCATCGCATGATCCAAGGCAAGAAAACTATGGAGTCGATATTAAAATTAAATTATTATTTAAACCATACTCATACTCATTCATTTAATTAAGAATGAAATTAAATTGTTTATAATAATAAATCGTTATGAGTAGAAATAAATTTACATTGTAAATAAAAATAAAATAAAATAAAACATTACTTTTATTTTGTGCATTAGTTTCCAATATCCATAAAGCTTGTAGATACAGGAATGAGTGCCTCAAAATCTTGACAAGGTACGGCATGTGCATTGTCCATTTCAAAATTACAATTGTAAAACGAGTAAATAATGGCAAATTTTTCCATATTTTAATTTTATTCAGTAAGATTAATTTTCGATTAACATTTTTAATCTGTTAACCTGCACAAGGGGCAAAGTATTACGGGACTAAGAAAATTAGTGAGTATGAGTATGAATACATATGAATTAAAAGTTTAATTTTAATATCGACTCCATAGTTTTCTTGTCTCGGATCATGCGATGACAAATCCGACCCCTGGTCATGTCTGTCTTTCTGTCCATATGTCACAGTCAATTGTTTCCGAAATTGTAAGATCTATACTGTTGAAAGTTGGGAAGTAAATGTAATCTGTAAACCGCATTAATATTTTCTAACAAAAAATGGCAGAGAGTGAAGAAATAAATTAAAAGGTTGCACTCCTGTTTATTTACACACTTTTTATAAAAGACTCGTGTGGTGTCGAGTTTAGATATGCTTTAGGCGACAGGTTAATAGCCTATCACTATTATACCTATTTCATCTGTTTTTAAAATTCCCAAAATCGCTGCTCCTCTCTATTATTCTGATGTTGGCTGAAAGATGTCCCAATTGGAATAAATTCAGTTTGTACTTTGTAATTTTCATTTCAAAAAGCAATGGTAGCCCAGCAGTTCGAACTGTGACCTCTCAAGCAGAGGGTCGTGGGTTCAAACCCCGGGCTCGCACCTTTGGATTTTTCGGAATTTATGTGCGATATCGAAATTGATATTTATCACGAGGTTTTCGGTGAAGAAAAACATTGTGAGGAAACCTACACACAGCGACGAAGTAATTCAACGTTGTGTGTGAAATTCCCAATCCGCACTGGGCCCGCGTGGGAACTATCGCCTAAGCCCTCTTATACTGAGAGGAGGCCTGTGCTCTGCAGTGAGACGTATATAGGCTGGTGATGATGATAATGAATTTTCATTTGTTATCTTTATTATTGTAGGTGTCAC
>BHDV01065315.1:176634-199549 GCA_005406045.1 Adoxophyes honmai | reverse complement strand
TTTCTTTAAAAACTTAAAGATTTATAGCTTTCTAAAGCATTGGAAAAACATCAAAATCACCGAATTTTGTGTGCACGCTCTTAATGTAGTAACGTGTCATATTATGCTCAGCCCGCTTCTATTTGGGAATATTAGTGTGATGTTTATGTATATTCTATGAGTATGTTTGTTTCATGATGTTTATTTATTCCATGCGTGATGTTCACAGGTTATGCACTACCTTCGCAACTCGTAGAACCAGAATCGTAAGTTTCAAAGAGGGTGTTCTACACTCACATCTCATAGAAAAATAATTGTCATAAAAAACAGTATGAAGATATGCCTACACTACAATAAACAACATACTGGACAGGTTCAAATTTCGCAAAAAAAAACTTTATACTGATTATTAGACGCATATACCAGAGCATTGGTTAAAATCGCAACGGTCAATTTTATCCTGCCTTGTAAATAATATACCATTATGTACTCGTAACAAACGTACGTAACACAGCTTCTTCAAATCCCACTCAATCTCACCCAAATGACAACGTGATGTCACAAATGTTTCAATTCAATTTCAATGTTTGAAATTACATTGCTGCCCGAGAAAGTTTCAAAATAATGCTTATAAAATAACGGCTGTATACATAGTTCTATGCGTGTTAAAATTCAATGTATGATCAATAAATATGCTAGTAAAATAGGTACCGACATTTGACAAGATGGTACCTCGAATGAAAATAAAATAACATGTAATAAAAAAGGAATCTTTTCGTGAAACGTTACATTTAATACTTTCTGTCAAGTAAACAGTTGTTCGATGTAATACATAGCGTGCTGGGCCCATAACCTGAAGGATTTAGAGCAAAATAAACCAGGATTGAATAAATAAATGCATGTTTATTTTGTAAGGACTACAGGACGTTGGCAGACATGCAAGAAGAAGATAATCCGACCGAGTACAATACAATATTTCTACCATAGAGGGTGGCTTCATCTAGTTAAAAAAAAAACACAACTTATGATCTTAAACTGTTTGGTTTATACAAAAACATAATACCTACTTATTTATTCTAACAAATACATGTCGTGTTCAGATCGGCGGGAAAAATGATAGAGGAGCAATTTGACACTGACATTCAAGACGAGTATAGATGAAACACTTTTAAGTAAGTCACCTGTTGTATACATACTGTATGAGTAATGAATGAGTGCGAATAGACATTCTATTTTTAAAATTTATACTTTTATATTTTCTCATCTTTCAAGATTATTAGATTTAAATGATCGACACGACCGTCACGTATATGTATAAATAGTAGTGTATATTAAATAAATAGTTGTCAATATTAAGTAATTGCCTTCGTATTTTTTTGCATCGTCCATTGCAAACTGTACACAACTACACAAAGGCCGATAGTTAAATTCGTAACGAAATTAATTCCTGATATTCAGAATCACGAACACAACACAATAGTAAAAGAAAACACTTTTCTCTTTTATGTTTTTTCATCGGGAAATTCCCAAAAAATTATTGAATGTGTGCATACTACAAACCGCGGTGCGCTAAGGGCGAAGAGAAGTGAAGGCGGGGCGCGGGAAACCCAACCCCCTCTGCTGTGTGCGCTTGTACCTAGTTGCCCGCGCGGTATCAATAATGTTAGCACTTTTTAGGATAACTTTGATGACACATAATTTTTATTTACAAAAGAAAATGAGAAAGTACTCAATTTAAATTTTTATGTTTTATTAACTAACAGGTATCTATGATATCGTTTAGGATTTCATTTTGACCCTGTATACTTCAGTCTTTCACCTATTTTTTTTAATTTATCAACAGGAAGTAGCCAGTCAAGTGCTTAAGACATTTAGAAGATATTTAAAGATTTCTTAATCGGTAAGTATTAAACATTTCATTAAAGTAGTATTTTACGTAATAAAGTTGTTTTCCTAATTTTGTCTAAAAACTACAATGCGCCCTTTAATGTGTCCTAAGAGCTGAGTTATATAGACTGTAAAAATATCAATGCCAAATTGGTTAGCACCTTTTATACGCTAAAAATCACCCCCCGATCGACCATAAAGAGGCGTTTACACTCAGTCTTTCACCTGATGCGGTCGCCGCACACGTTCCAAACTACGTCAGCTAACGATTGCCGTCTTTATACCAGATCCGCCGATCGCCTTCATCAAGTCAGTAGGCTTAGCACAGTAATATGCGCCAGTAGTGTCGCGTTATCTGTCATTTCCTGACGTCTCTAGTTAGACAGTGACATGACAAGTCTATCTCGCGCGCAACTCTATTCGTGCCCAGACGTGCTAAGCCTGCAGTGGTAACTGTAAGGGCGGCCGTACACGGACCACTCGAGCGGTCGGCATCGACAGCTTGAGCGTTTGGTTCTTGACTACTCGAGCTGTCGCTACAAACCGCTCGAGCAGTTGATTTTCTACCACAGTCTAAGAAGTACTCTTTTACTGCTTCTGCTTGGGTGAAAATAATTGCCCATGCATTGTTCCTCTTTATTTTGTCGCTGTGTTCCTTAAGTTTATAATTCAAATTAGCTATTGCGATTTAATTGCGCAACATTATCGCACACTCCCTCCATGTTCAAAGATCAGTCGACAAATGAGACGAACAGACGAAGACAGACGTCGGGGTACAAGAGAAGTGGGGGGTGGTCGCGCTGTCAACGGCTCGAGCAGTCCGTGTATGCCGCGGTCCACTTGCCAATAGAATTTCGTCATGCAGTTGACGGCTTGAAGCGGTTGCGACTGCTCGAGCGGTCCTGTGTACGGCAGTGAATCAATGACTATAGTTCACCGCGAGGTCGCGGCTTTAAGCAGTCGTTCTCAACTGTTTGAAGCAGTCCGTATACGGCCGCCCTAACTCGCCGTATGCGGCCGATTACCGTATCTTTATACCGTTGCGGTCGCCGCATGCGGCATGCGGAGAATGACACTATGTTCACTACGGTACCAGAACAATATTGGTCTAAAATTTGTGACACGAACACTGAGAAATGTTTTGTTTTCTTTTCAGGACGTAACTTCTTGCTTCGTTGAAAAAATAACTCAGTCATTTTGGTTGAAGAGAATAGTTTAAAAATATTGTTTAAAAAACACGCTTGGCTGAATAAATCAATTTGTTTAATTTATTTCGAATTAATGAGGGTTAGAAATTAATTTGTGTATGTAAGTAGGCCTATACTTAGGAGTTCTTTTATTCCTGTTCTTTTAAGTGCACCCTGTGATTTGGAAAGACGATGATCGCAAAGATAATACGTCGCCAGAAAATTTTGGCAGCTTGAAGTCGAGTTTGTTGAGTTTAGTTGTTATCGTTGACTCTACTGATGTCTATAGGTACCTGTAAAGTAAGTAACACAAAGATCGAAACAAAAAATTAAAGACAAGATGATGAAGTACAAAGGCGTAGTTAAAGACGGATCTCTTACAAGCAACCTTTGAGAAATAAAAATGAAACTTAATTAATGAGACCGACAAAAAGTGAGGCTACAATAAACATGGTGTGTCCAAGTTAATTAATATAATGTAGGCAGATTTTCATATCTACCAAAACGCAAACTGCATTCGAGTCTATACATACATACAGTCCATTGTAAGGTAGTTTTAATAATCAGTTGCAAATAAATCACCGTTAAGACCACACGCGTTTTTAATTTGAGAATCCCGAAAACACGAAAGCAACCGTAACTACTAAACATGGTGAAATATAGTAAGTAATAAACAAAATGTTCACAAAATGCTACTGAAAAAAGAAAAATAAGGAAAAGTATACTTATTTTCTGTAGCAACAATATACAATTACAAACTATAACTATAACAATAAATTTAATATAACAATTAAACTAAACACTAGAAAGAAATACTATCCTAAAATTCACCCTGGATTGTATCTGGCGCAAAGGTCCCCATAACGCTCGCGGCATTACCTTTCTGAATCGCTAAGGAGATCCTCTGCACCAGATACGAGCCAGCGCGTAAGTCGCCGCCACTGTCCCTCAACCTACGCCCGAGCTCCCCTATGTAGCTATTCTAATATTTCACTTAAAGCTATAATGTTATTTATAAAATAAAAATAAGTAATGCAATTACAAAATAAATAAAAAAATACAGAAATAACACCATCAGGGAGCGTTGTAAGCCAAATTTTCATTCCTCGAAGGAGTAAACCGAGAATGATTGTCGGTAAGAAGTCGGTAACAGATTCCACAGCATGGCAGCGAGCACAGAAAAGAACTTAAACGGTTAATCAAATATTAATTATGTCTACCCGTGTGGCGCCGGGTTAGAATAGCACCTCCCTTTCTTCCTGTGGGTGTCGTAAGAGTCGACTCTAGGAAAGGGTTAGTGTATTGTGGCCGATGGGCTAGCAACCTATCACTGCAATATCACGTTTAACCATCTGGTTACCCTGAAATTGCTAAACGTGGCACTGGATTTTTGAATTCATGTACTCTGCCTACCCCTCTTGGGAATACAGGCGTGAGAATATGTATGGATGTATGTATGTGTGTCTCTGGTTGCCATGGTGACGTCTCCTGAGTCACCCAGTAAAATTATAATTTTCTAGGACTCGTCTGTCGTATGATATAAATATTAACACAGGTACATTTCACAATGGCGCATCTCCTGTGCAAAAACACTATGCTACAACTTTTTCTAAGCAACTCTACCACAGTAGTCTGCTGACTTAAAGACAGAATAATGACAAAAAAAAACATTAAAATAAGTTCTGGATGTAGTAATGCTCACAGACACAATATCTTGGAACAGTAGGGACTAGTCCGCGTGCGGTTGCCGTCCTCTTAAGACACGCAAGACTGCAAGAGTAAGTACTGGAACTTTTTGAATGAAATGCCGTGACAGTATTTTCCATTAAGGTAAACGTCACTGTGCTCGACACTGATCCAATACTTGGCACTTGCAACCTTATGTCATAGTAAGACAGGTGATAGATGGGTGTCATCTACTGGGCGTTAAGGTGTCGAGCGTTGGTACGTTTACCTTAGCTTGCTGTTAAAAAATGTACATAGCAATTTGAATGTGTTAAACTTTAAAATATAATAATCACGCAGTTTTAAAAGTACTCCTTGAACTTTGTTTACAATAAATTTATCAGTTTGTATGTTTAACATAAAAAAATAATGAAATGTAGCGTCCTAGTGCCATCTATAGTTGAGCAGAAGAACTTCTATAAACATCATCAACATCGTGAGACTCACTCATAGTGAAGTAAACGGATCAACAAACGCGTACGAATTAACTGTGCACTCCACTGGAATGCAACCCCTCTCCTGCTGCCCCGCGCGGTGCCCCGCATTCGCCGGAAGCGCTCAGTAGCGATAGCCTCTTTGTTACCGTTGCCCGTTTTCTCGTTTCCATCGTCTAAATACGTTTAATCTCCTTTTGCTATTACTGCGCGTCACAGCGCGAGGTGCACAGTTAATTCGTGCGGGTTGTAGTCACGTTTTCTTCACTATCATCAACATCATCAATTATTGTCAAAATGGTGCATGGGTTCTACATGGCGCTAACGATGTTTCGAAGGTCGATTGAATAAATACAACTTCCAACTTTCTCTCCATGGAGTAAGTCCTACGATCCCCAGGCATAACATTCACCTGGAGAAAAAAAAATATATTGCAATCTATCCCAAAACAAGTATGATCGAGACAAGAAACAATTGATCGAATCGATTAATTAGCGATAGATCATTTAGAGTCAGACAGACTAGCGATAAATCATTTGGTTCCACACCATTCGTTAAATCAAACTTTGATTGGTCTAGAAATGCATTCATTGCATATATTTTTCGCTGTAAGTAATTTTAACTTACATCTGTATCCGGGTATTTTTTTCTCAAATTAGCAAAAATTTATGTAGTCTAAGTTAGAAACATAATTATTACATTCATACATACATACATACATAACGTCACGCCTCTTTCCCACAGGGGTAGGCAGAGACTACCTTGTGCCACTCGCTACGATTCTGAGATGCCTCTTTTGCTTCATCTACATTCATTAATCTCCGCATACATGCTCGTCGGTTTCGGGTACTCTTGACCTGACCTGTTTCTAAAACGTCCGCGATTTGGTCACGGAACGTCCGTCTAGGTCTTCCCCTCCCACTGCACCCATCCACATTCCCCGTATAAATTTGTTTAGTCAATCTTCTTTCATCCATCCTCTCTATGTGACCAAATTGTCACATTCATAGAGCCAAAAATATTTTCATATTATGATGGTTGTGGCAATTCTAAGAGCGCGTAGATATACCTATCATTGAACCAATAGTTTTTAACACTAAAAGCTAGTACCACGTAGTGACATCACTAGAAACTTCAGAGCACTGTCCCCTTGTCTTTTCTTACATTCATAACGTAACGCCTACGCCTCTTTCCTACAGGGTTAGGCAGACTGGTCAGTTTCTAAAACGTCCGCGATTAGGTCACGGAACGTCCATCTAGGTCTTCCCCTTCCAATGGACACATCCACATTCCCCATATAGTCTAGTCCAGTGTTTTTCAAACTGTGGGTTGCAACCCCTTGGGGGGTCGTGACGTCTTACTCAGGGGGTGGCCGGCTAAGAAAAAGTCGAGATTCTTACACAGTAAACACGCAATTTTAGTGAGAAGGATGTGCTTGTGAATGAAAACGTCAATAATCAAATCATTTTAAAATTGCAGTCTATTTCTCTTTTTTTTAAACTATGGAAGTATGTATGTTAAAATAATTAAAAAAAATATTGACATTTCTACGTCACAAGGGGGTCGCCAGAATATTTCTACCTGTAAAGGGGTCGCGAAGTCAAAAAGATTGAAAAACACTGGTCTAGTCAATCTTCATTAACTTCATCGCTTGGCTGTCAAGAAAAAATACGTGTCTTACGTGTATTTCCAGGTCATCTTCATTACCATAATTGCCGTTCCCACCTTTGGTTATCACCAAGGCGCTTACGCACGTAAGTTGAAGTTCTAAAATCTCTTGCGCGACCACAGACTTGTATCGAAATAGATGACTCAAGTGTATGTAAGTGAATGCCAAAAGTGAGCCAAAAGGGAGAGCGTAAGGAAATTGTAAGTATACATTTTTGGGTTTTACAATTTAGAAATTCTATATTCGTCATAATAAATAACAAAAATGATGTTAATAGTACCCCGTGTGGTGCCGGGTTAGAATATAGCACCTCCCCTTTCTTCCAGTGGGTGTCGTAAGAGTCGACTCTGGGAAAGGGTTAGTGTATTGTAGGCGATGGGCTAGCAACCTGTAACTGCGATATCACGTTTAACCGTCTGGTTTCCTTGAAATTGCTAAACGTGGCACAGGATTTTTGAATTCATGTGCCCTGCCTACCCCTCTTGGGAAAACAGGCGTGAGAATATGTATGTATGTATGTATAAATGTTAATAGTCTTCTCATTCAAAGTGATATTTTTTGATTTTTGCACGACGCCTAAGTGACATAATATTTAACTTGATTCATTGGTGAAAATCCAATTAACAAATAATAATTTGACACTTGAAATTGCACGAAAAAATTATGAAGTTAAAATCTGTCAAAAGCTTTTTGATAAAGCAAAGTTTGATGCATTTTTTGTTTCCCCACTAACTAGTTTCCGTAATGATGTATACTTAGTTCATGAAATATTTCTACAGGTTGTTACTACGACCATAACTACCCGCGGTGGACGAAACCGCACCCAAGCTGCCGGGAATGGTGCTGGTGCATAAAAAATACCAAAATGTGCGTGAAAAAAGTCTGCCGGGTCCCGGAGCACTATTACGAAAATGATCAAGAAAGCTATCGGGATACAGCAGCAGAAGCTATAGATCCAAATGATTTCTATGGTTAAATGTAGTTGCCACAGTTGCAAGTAAATCTCAAGTCTAAAACTCAATGAATAACACCATTTTACTACATCATATTATTCATACATTTTATTAACATATTTGATGGCCGAATAGCCCAGCGGCACAGAATAGATAATAGTGTATTAGGTATGATTGCCATCTGAATTCCACCATTAGAGGCAGATTAAAATGGACATGTAAGATTAGCTGTCGATGTAAGATTAGACTTTGTTTACGTAAATAGCTATTTGTCTAGAATAATGATAGCCATAGCATTCGTGATAAGATTATTGAATAATTATGTTGCTAAACATAATGTCCATTAGTCTCACATATTCGTTGTTTAGAATGTAGTAGTTATTTTAGTATATGTTCTGTCTAGAAAAGGACTTGACTGAAATGAATTCATGTAATTTAGTTTTTGCAGTAAGTTTTTTTTTTAATATTGTCTTAAATACATCAGAGTTTTGTTATAAAGAAAACACTGCGGCTTTAATTATTTTAGGCAACCATCTTTGTCTCCGTTTTTGATTTCATCAGTAATCAAAATGCTTCTTATTACGAAGAAATGCGAAGTAAGTAATGCTCTCACAATCGTAATCCAGTTACACTAAAGAACCTATCTACTTTACCGCGACGCTTAAGATATAGATCGCTTTTCGTGAAACCGATGTTGATTTTTAGAGCGTTAGACAATAGCTCTGCTTCACAGTTTTCTGTCTCAGTTTTAACGAAATCATTTTGCAGAGTTAGCTGTCGGTTGTAAACCAGGAACTCAACTCCCTGTTTTACGAGAATTTCCTAATTCACACTGCACCAAGTGCTGGTGCAAAACCGACGGAGTCGTCACTTGCACTCGCAAAAAGCTTTGTGTTGAGAAAAAAGGTGATTCGCAAATCAAAAACTTGATAAACTATGAAAAAGTTAAACCCGTAAAGTTGAGCGACGACGTGAAACTCACGGACAATTCTAAAGAACCACATGGTAAGTAGTACAGAGCGTCTAGTGTGTTCATTTCCATGGTGCAGTCGTTAACGAATTCGTTTGCGAGTTGTCGCGGAATGCATGGAGACTTGTCGACCGTGGCAGTTGTGCAAACGTTCCGCTGGCGACGCCGTCTCGGTTTCCATACAATTTTGCGATAACTCGCAAACGAATTCGTTAACGACTGCTCCATCGAAATGAACACACTAGACGCTCTGGTGTACCACAAATATAATTTACATGGGCAATCTTCGCCGACGAGCAGACAAAATACCGAATGAAATCGAATGTATGGCCAATTATTAAAAACTTTATAATTTTAAGGATAAGGTACAATAACAGATGAAATCTTTCTTTCTCGCTCATCTCGCCAGACAAAAGGCGGGCGCCGGAGTTGCCGGCGTCGCGCACAGTATATTAGCCAATAGCCGTTGAAGATTCTTACCGTGCAGCGGCACTGCATTACCTACCATTGGCTAAAAACGCATTTAAGTAATGTACCTATTCTGCGCAGGTACATTGATCGCATGATGAAATTGCATTTATACATATATCTCGTTGTGGTTTTCAGAAAAAGTATATCGATGCGTACTAGGACAACCTGTGAAAATGACGAAATGTAAAACATGTCGCTGTGTGCCACCAGGTGTGATTACGTGTGAAAAAGGGTGCTTAGTTAAAGAAAAACGCATCAGTGAGGATGACGACTCGTTGTATTATTGAGAACTTAAAAAATTAAAGTATTATATTAAAAGACTAGTATTTTATTTTGGAGGGAATTTAGAGGGAAGTGCGTTCGCAAGTCGGGCGAGGGTACTCTCAATACCCTCGAGCAGGGAAATTATGCTAAAAGTGGGTACAAAACGAAAAACAGCTTGGTTTTGACTTGCAACGTTGCGTGTCCTCTACACTACGTTGTCTACTCCATTTGGAAATACATACATACATACATACATACATAAAAAAACATACATATACGTCACGCCTTATTCCCTGCGGGGTAGGCAAAAAAATACAGGCATGATATGTAATGCCTGTATGTTTGTATGTATAGAATTTGTGTTAGCCGCCGTTTTACTTTTTGTTAGTTTTTTTGTTATGTACTTTGTAGATAAAGTTACAATGGCTTGTATATCAGGCATTAAAATCGTGCTTCTTTATGCAATTTGCCTTTTCAGGATCATTTCGTAAACTACACTTGTATATTAATGCCTTTTACTAGGAAAAGGTCACAAAAATAACAAATTAAACCTCAGTCTTTCAGTTGAGATGAAGTAACAAATATCACTTAATGGTTTTTGAAACTTTTACCGTTTATAATACAGCGATTAATTTATAATTATTTTTTAATCGATGCAATGTTTCTTTGAGGTTCATTAGATTCATCATAATCGTTTACAATGCACAATCGATTACAGAAAAACTCTTTCTTTGGAATTGGTAGTTTTGGCAGGTATCGTTGGGCAAAATGAACTCCATCTGTTTATTTTTCATTGTAAGTTTGTTTTTTCTACTGAAATAATTTTGTTTGTGATATTGTGATAAAAATACCTTTCCATTTCATCCATGAAAGTCATAAGAGGCGATCAAGGAAATAGGATAAAGAATGTTTTCGGTGACATGCTAGCAACCTGCTGTTATTATGCCTCTTTCATTTTGGTATAGTAATACATACAAATCTAAAATTAGGTAATCAAGATCTTACGTGATCCTCACTCATATTTATTATGATTCGAGACTTAATCTAATGATTTTAATTACCTCGACTTGACGTTTCGGCCGCTTTAAAGTGACGGTGGTCACGAGTAAACAGAAGCAGGGTATCACATTAGTTTCGCAGCCTTCTTCGAACTACCCGCACTTGATTCTTGTGCATTTTACATGCTTGCCGAGACTTGACAAACCTCCACAAGCTCCAAGCCTTTACAAACGCTCTTACCATACAAAAGTTCTTGCAAGCCACGCCAAACAGCTTGCGTTTGTCGAGGCTTGTGTGGACTTGCCAAGCGTGTAAAAGTAGCATTATAACTATCGGCTCCCAGTGGCCGGCTTTATAAAACGCGGGTAGTTCGAGGAGCCGGTACTTATAAAAATCAAATGCGGGTATAGTCAGACCACGTAACTGTGTCCTCGCCCGCGCGGTACAGGGGCGCGGGGGATGACGAGAAAGGGGACTGAGGGAGGTGCGGGCGGCGGGTGCGGCCCGAGCACAGCTCATTCCGGTCGCGACAAGGCTAGCCATCGCAAGTGGTAACAGCTGACGGACACTATGAAAGAGACCCTTGAGAATGAGTTCTCAAGATGAGTCGAAATTCGGTTGAGGAAAGTTATTAAATTCAATACCCATCTACACCACTGCCGTAATCGGAATAAAATCATTCATTAATCACTATGACGTCAAATGTCTTAAGAACTATACTAGACTCTAGTGCATATTTTGGCCCTTGTGTATAACGGTACTCACACCCGCCGTCCGCATCTCACTCAATCTCCTTAATGAATCATCATCATCATCAGCCTATATTCGTCCCACTGCAGGGCACAGGCCTCCTCTCAGTATGAATACATACATACATACATATTCTCACGCCTGTATTCCCAAGAGGGGTAGGCAGAGCACATGAATTCAAAAATTCAGTGCCACGTTTAGCAACTTGAGGGTAACCAGATGGTCAAACGTGATATTGTGGTGACAGGTTGCTAGCCCATCGCCCACAATACACCAACCCTTTCCCAGAGTCGACTCTTACGACACTCACGGGAAGAAAGGGGGAGGTGCTATTCTAACCCGGCACCACACGGGATGAATGTATCAGTATGAATGGGTAACACAAACATATTTATACACAGACACAAAAACTTTTGCATTTATAATTATTAGTGTGATGTGAAGTGATACAAGAAGAATAATAGTGACATGTTGCTGGCCTGACGTCTAAGGGTCAGTTCACGGCACCGCGTTGCGTCTCGCTGTGAACTGACCCTAAAACATTACATACCATAATCTATTTTTCTTTGTAGCGCCCTAGCGCCACCTATCGTTAAACGGCCGACTAACTTACCTGGTAAAAGCGCCCTAGCGCCACCTATCGTCGAATGGCCGAACTACTTCCAACGAACATCTATGGCATATCGATAACAATCCTACATCCCGCTTACGGAGTTTCGACGTTCGCTTGCATAAATACAAATTCCAAATTCTTCGGACTTCGGTCCCCAGGCATAACATCTGCCTGGAGAGAGATCTCTCTATTGGAGTCTTTCCCAAACCTTAATCGCCTCTTACAACACCCTAGGAAGAAATGGAGAGGTATTGTATTCTAAACTTGACAATACATTCTTACATACGTTATTTTATTCATTTGCCTTACTCTGTTATTCCAGGGGACCATATTTCTTCCTTGTTTGGTATTTGGTGCTGAACACGGCGCTGATTTTTACAAAAAAGTGCAGCGTAAGTTGTCTTGCATGCATTGGACTATCCTAAGCTCCTCGTTTTTAAATACCAATTGAATAAATAAATAGCAATTAAAACACTACTAAGCTAAACAATAATTGGTAGAAATGTTTCAAGTCAATAAAGTCCCTCTGGGATAAGTTCACCTTTGTGCATAAGGCTGTTCTCGTGCTAATTGTTTTTTGTAAGTGTTTTTGTGTACAATAAAGAGTCATACAATACAATACAATAAAGGAAGATATGCTGGATATACATCACGCGGTGGTTTATTCGCAGCAGAATTGCAGTTTACCTATGTGTTTCCAATTTTAGCGATGGCTCTGGGCTGCAACCCAGGGAGTCAGTATGAGGCACCAAATGACGACGGTAGCTGTAACAAGTGCTACTGTGTGGATAAAGGCATTTTTATATGCAACAAAATCGTATGTGGTAGTGACAATACAAACGACTTTAAACCTAATGGTGAGCAAGGAGCAGATTTGGACCAAGAAGGACTAGAGGAGGAAGTGGAACCGCAGGATGATGAGCAGCAGGAAGTTGAACAGCAAGATGATGATGATGAAGAGGATCCGACGGCATTGTCACAAGGGCAAGCGGTGTCACAAGAAGACACGAACGACAATGATGACAGATGGACCGCAGTTTATAATAAGTTACGAGGTATGAGGCATTTTTCGTGGGCTGTCGGATTTAAAATTACTCTTCTCCATTTCTTCGTATGAGGCGATTAAGAAAATAGGTTAAGGTGCATTTTAAGCGACGAGCTAGCCTGTCACTGTTATACCTGCTAACTCAAAACCTACAAAAAATATGCTATAAGCGGCCACGAAACGAAACATAGGCGTAGTTTTTTCTATATGGCGTTTAATGTGGTCTGCCTACCCATTTGAGAATACAGGCCTGATGGTATGTATGTCCGAAGTATGATTACGGGTGTATTCCCAAATGACTATACTTTGTCCTCTGCCCTCGTAAATATTTTTTTGTATTTTTTGACGTAGTAGCAATAAAAGAAAACAAAAACATCTAAGGAAATATCACAATCTAATTAGAACCGTTCGTGAGATCTGATGACAGACGGACTGACGGACGGACAACAAAGTCTCAGTCTCAGAGTCCTGTTTATACCCATTGGGAACAAAAAAACCTAAGAAATATCACGATCACTATAGTGACAAATATGGGTGAGAATGTTTAACATTTTTTCCAGATGAAGCAACTGGTTGTAGACCTGGTAGCCCCGTAGCCACAGACCCTTGCGCCGGCTGCAAATGCATCCTCCCAGGAGTGATGAGCTGCACCAATGCCAATTGCCTGCTGTCATAGAAGCTACGATGCCTTCAACGAACGATAAATCCAAATGGAAATTTACCGTAAGCTTTTTGTCAGTCGGAAAAAAGTGTCAGAAAACTCCTGTGAAGTTTCTTATCCCGGATTTTTTTTGTCTCTGAAATCTGATAATATTGCCTAGTTTCTAGTACGCCAACAATGTCAAACGATTGCAGATACGTACGCACTATCGTGACTAACGGGACTTAAGATAGGTAAAACACAGTGCGCAATGAACTGAAAAGCTGACACATTTGTCTCCCTTGAAGTCAATTTTCAGGAAATATGGTACAGGGGTTTTCAGTCGCGTTTGCCAGACCACTGGTTGAAATGTTTACGGTCATTTTCCTTCAACCCTATATATGAGATAAATAAAGACGCTTTTGTTGCAAAATACTGTTTCTTATTTGTCATCATCTCCTTCTTCGTCGCTCTTGGCACAGTGGTCGTCGCTGCCGTGTCTTGAGTGGCGATCCTTGTCACTCGTGCCATTCTCTCAGCGCGTCTAGTGTTTTCGTGCACGGGCTGGTTTGTAGTGGATTTGATCAGGTCGGTGGACATGAGGACCGAAATCGATAGAGATGAACATCAAGCGAAGGTCTAAGGGCCTGTTCGCACTGGCGATTATTTTTGGCGATTTGTAGGCGATGCGAGATCGCGGCGTGCACGCAACGAGCTCGGCGCGGTACGTCGCGGCATCGTGGCGATTAATTTTATCGCACATGAGCTCGCATCGCCTAAAAATCGCCGAAAAGAATCACTAGTGTGAACAGGCTCGAAAATCGCTCGGCGGTATTATTGGAGGAAATCGGCATATCAGGGGTGACGCGGGGAAGTGTGAACCAATAACGTGTCGCTGTTCCAATAATGGACCACGAATTGGCCCGAAACAGGCAGGTAGCTTAGCACAACATGCGCAAGTTGTCACTTTTTGACTTCTCTAGTTAGACAGTGACAGGTATAGTTTATCTCGCGCAACTTCACGTACTCCCTGACATGCTATGGCATGTCTAACTAATCTCGGATATAAAACGTGAACATCCGTTGTATCTCACTACCAACCGTTTGATCGACATGGAGTTACAGAATTGCAGCTTACCTAAGGTCCCTGTGCTCGACACTGGCCCAATACATGCACTTGCAACCTTATGTCGTAGTAAGGCAGGTGACAGATGGGTTTCATCTAACTGGGCGTTGAAGCGTCGAGCATTGGTACACTTACCTTATGTATTTCCAATTTTAGCGATAGCTGTGGGCTGCGACCCTGGGACTCCGTATGATGGACCACATGACGCTGGTAGCTGCAACACGTGCTTCTGTATGGATGATGGCATTTTAATGTGCACCAGAATCAAATGCGGTGACGGTACAAACGGCTTAAAACCCCAATATGGTGAGGAAGGACCAGATCCTCAACTTGACGGAGTTGAAGAGGAGGAAGTGGAACCGCAGGATGATGACCAGCAGGAAGTGGAACCGCAGGAAGATGATCAGCAAGAAGAGGAAGAGGATCCGACGCCATTGTCACCAGGACAAGTGATACAGGAGGAAGACACCTTAAACGACAATGATGACAGATGGACCGCAGTTTATAATAAGTTACGAGGTATGAGGCATTTTCCGCGTGGTGTAGGATTATAATAACACTTCTGAATTTCTTTCTTGGATGTCCGTGAATTATTTAGTTTGAAAGTAGATACGCAACTAATATTCTGTTAATATTTCAAGTTACAACAAAAAATACAATAAAATAAAATAAAAATATGATTTACGGGGGGCTCTCATACAACAATCGTGATTATTTGGTTACTACTGTTATTTATATCGACTCAAAAACACCTACAAAAATCACGATTGTTGTATGGGAGCTCCTCTTATTTTTTTTTGACATAGCAGCAATAAAAATACTTAAATCTGAGAAGAGAAAATTTCACACTATAATTAGTACCGTTCGTGAGATCTAGCCTGGTAACAGACGGACGGACAGACAGTAAAGTTACAGTCTCAGGGTCCTGTTTGGGTACAAAAAACCAAAAAAAATATCATGAAGTGACAAATATGGGTAAGAATCACGAATGTTTAACATTTTTCCAGATGAAGCAACTGGTTGTAGACCTGGTAACCCCGTAGCCACAGACCCTTGCGCCGGGTGCCAATGCATCCTCCCAGGAGTGATGAGCTGCACCAATGCCAACTGCCTGCTGCCATAGAAGCTACGATGCCTTCAACGAACGATAACTCCAAATAGTGTGGCTGGAAATTGACCTTACGTATTTTAACCAGTTGGATAAACGTGTCTGAAAACTTCTGTAAACTATTTCCTGAAAATTTCCTATTTGATCTTGTGGGAGACAAATATTTCGTCATTTTTTAGGTCAGTGCGCCCTGTGTATACCCAGCTCACACGTCCCGTACGGAACTCCCATTGGCCGGCGCGTACTGTGCGCGCTACGCGATTGACCGAGAGCCGGGGTACAAAAGACTTGGTCAATTTGTGATTTTCTTATTTTTTTTTACATGAAAATTCCGGGAAAAACTTGACAGGGGTTTTAAGATACGCTTATTTGATCACTAATTAAAATATTTACGGTCAGTTTCCGACCACCTTATTTAGAGAAAATAAAGACGTTTCCATTGCAAAATACTGTTTTTTATTTATCATCATCTTTTACGTCACAGGTCTTCTACTCTTGGCAGAGTGGTCGTGGCCGTCGTATCTTCAGGTGGCGATCCTTATCATCCATGCCATTCTCTCACGACGCATCTAGTGTTTTCGTGGATGGGTTGGTTTGTAGTAGATTTACGTTCAGTGTGTTCAAAACGATCATGCGGTCGATAACGATTTCGTTTGCGAATTAACGCGGAATTGTATGGAGACGTATCGACCGCGGCAGTTTTGCAAACGTTCCACTGGCGGCGCTGTCTCACTTTCCGTATAGTTTATATATGATCGGTTTGAATACACTAGACACTAGACGTTCAGGTCGGATCACCGGATAAGGGATCGACCGCGAGGCCTGGTGCTCTCAACTCTACAATAAACTAGCAGCATTTCGGCAATAAGAAGTCCGCTGCTGAACATAGGCCTCCCCTTTAGACTTCCATAAGTACCAATTGAAAGCGACCTGCATCCAGCGTTTTCCAGTGTCCTTTATTAAGCCGTCTATCCATCTTGTCCATCTTGCTATATGGCCGAAGAAAGAGAAGATTGTGGAGTTAACCACGAAGCGCTGTCTAATGGTACGTTTACACGCTTGCCGAGACTTGGCAAACGTCCACAAGCTCCAAGCCTTTACAAGCGCTCTTTCCTTACAAAAGTTCTTGCAAGCCACGCCAAACAGCCTGTTCACACCCTTACGTTTGTGGATGCTAGTGTAGACCTGCCAAGCGTGTAAACGTACCATAATGCTCAGCTACTGGAGAATAGATATTAAATTTGTCATCATAGCGCCGTTAATCTGGTTGGGACATATGATGGATTACCATGATTCTAAGACTCATGGAGTCGCTGTTATGTTTAGTATCAGTCAGTGACCATTGTCAGAAACAAAGTAACATAATGACAATGATGATGGTTGACTTTGGGCTTAGAGCGGATACTTTATTCTAATGAAAATAAATTGAAGAGTGTAATGAATTAATAGTTATTGATTGCAGCTGCATCATAAAATAAAAGGCACTAATATTTGAGTGTGTATGTAATGTGCCTGATAAAGCGAATTTCATAAAAAATAACAAGTTTTTAATGCCTAATTATGTATAGTCGCAAACATAACTTTATATTGTAGATTAATTGTAATAATTTTGACAAATATTTAAAGATAGCATTTGACACGACATACAAAGAACGGCTAAAATGACGGCTTTAAACCGTTTTGGTCTTACAATTTTGTAGCCATTGCGCGTGCTTTAAAAGCATAGAGGACAGAACCTATAGAAAGAGTACTAATGTCATTGGATTTGTTCGAAGACGATTCCGCCAAACTATGGCGGCATTCGCTGTGCTCTTATTGGCCGGCCCAAGATCGCGCGTAACGCAGTGGCTTTTTCCTCTATAGTTATTGGCTCTTTACAGTTTTTGTGACAGTTCGTAAGTTGAAATAAAATGACGGTTTGCGGAACTGGGTGGACATCATTGTTTCTCTAGTTGGTCTGTCCTCTATGTGTAAGACTTGAAACAGTGCTTGACCGACGGTCAACGCTGACCTTCGGTCCTGACCGTCAGCGCTGACCATCGGTTGAGAAAATGCATTCAGTTCTACGCTGACAGCGAACTGCGACGCGCTTGTACAGTTGTAAAGAAAAATGAATCCTTTTGCTGTAAATGTTCTAATATTATGACATGTGCACGCTATTTTTTTCACCGACGTCGAAATAGAAGGCGGCGAATATATCATGTACATCCAATACTTGTAGAACGGTTACTTGAAGGTGAATTTTGCAAAACAATTTTCGAAATTGCAAGAAGACGAGGAAATTTTTTTTGATTATTAATTCAAGATGTTAATCTGAAGTTTCGATGAACTACGACATTATAAAATTAATTTGATAAATCCCATAGTGCCGGACGAAAAAGCACTTAAAAAATAAGGCGCTCTGTGTCGATATTAATTTCTTCTTCTTCTAAAACCGATGACTGTCTCGCACCTGCGCGATGTTCTAATCGCTACATATTATTTGCATTTGAATGTACGTACGTGCGTTCGGTCGGTCGCTCTGTCAGCGAAGCACTGATCGCATCCGTAGAAATCGTAGAATCTCATAGCTCGTCGGTCGACCGACGTGCGCGCGACCGACAAGCCGGACCGACGGCTTGACCGACCGTACGCGCGTACCAAATCACGCGGGTATCGTCAGCGTAGCTGTGTGCGCGTTCAAGACTTGCATAGATATAGCTACGCCGACCGACAGTCAGCGCTGTTTCAAGCCTTAAAGTCACAAAAACTACGCGCAATGCGACGCGAACGTCATACGCGACGAGCAGCGGACACCGGGCTACTGCCGTAGACTTTCCTGGAAATAGTGATAGTGCTGTTACTCCTAAAGTTGGAAACCCATTACACCATATCATGCTATGACCGTGCCATGAACGTGTCTGACACGGAATGTAACGCGACACGGATGGCTATGCCCACTACAACGGGTCCACATCATTTCATGTTGACGGTCCGTGCATGGCACGCTACGGGTATGATGGGTGACGGAACGGGCTAGTATGCATAGCCTCATACTTTGTAATACAAAAAACATTTTTTTGTCTGACACGTCCATAGCACGGTCATAGCATGATATGGTGTAATGGGTTTCCTCCTTTACTCTTTGCAACATTGAATAATTGTAAGTATTCAGAAGACCCCTTGTGAACCACAGATAAAAATTAAAGATACAAATTAAAATCTAAGTGTCAAATACAGCGATTTTGTTTCGTAGCCATTTCTGAAACAGCGGTTTAGACAAAGTGTTCATTAAGGCTAAGCGCGCACTACGACTTTTTGTCGCGCGACAATTTTGTCGCAGAATTGCAACGTAAGGGTTTATATGTCATCGCGCGCACTATGATGAAAAAATCAGTATAGACAGCGCTATTTTGAAATCGTGTCGCACGACAAAAAGTCGTAGTGCGCGCTTAGTCTAATAGTCTGAGGTTATTTATTTGATTTTTCTCACACTTTTTAGGATTTCTAATGTACCTACTATTGAATTAAACGTTGCTTTTAATTTGTAGCACTGGTAATGTAATTAAGTTACTAATGAAAGCAAGGTTTTAAATGCTCATTTCGTTTTGCTGTAATTGTTAACAAATTATCGATTATCTACAGTGATTTCTCTCTTTCGGAAAACCCGTATTAGTAAGAGGTAATTGACAAAATGAACATCATCGGTATATTTTTAATTGTAAGTGTATTTAGTTTTTAACCGACTTCAAAAAGGAGGAGGTTCTCAATTCGACCTAATTTTTTTTTTTTACTGAAGTATTTTGTCTCGAAAGTATTTTATGGAAATTAACGGTTGGAAATAGTAAAAGTAATGCTCTTACTCCTCACTCTTTGCAACCCAGTGAATTATTGTACGTATTCAGATTCTGAAACCTCATCGACTCCTTTGACCGGCCGCAAATGGCAGATGACAATTTTGTCAATTCAACCCGTTTAGAAGTTTAGAAGCAAGAAAACCTTTTGCAATGATTCTTAAGCCAATTCAGGTTTCGTTTCAAATGTGTGAATGTAGTTTTTATAGTTACCAAAATCGATGACATGATTTATCAAAAGAAAATCTATGAACGTCGTAAAGTTTTAGACTTCCTCATACCTTCTGACCGATCCAAAGGCCTAGTATTGGCTATGCGTATTTTGAAGCGAAATGTTCTGGACTCTGTTCAACCATGAAACACCTTATATGCTATGCTCCATTGCTCTTTGTCAAATCTTCAACTTGGAGTGTTCCGTTTATCAAAGAAAAATGAAGATTTCCTTGAGATGAAGATAATCTAATATCAAATAAAGCCTTCTATCCATGTTATTCCAGGCAACCATATCTCTTCCCTGTTTTGTTTTTGGCAGTGGTGATGGTGAGTATTTTTTTTTAGACGCCAAGTTATAACAGTTGGGTAATGTATGGGGAGAGTAAGGATGACAAACAAGTGAGCTGAAGCGAAGAATTCGTTTACATTTAGGTGCAGTCAAGGACTTTAATTCATGAGCCACAATAGAATCAATTCACAGTAAACGTCATAGTGACATAACATTAATTATCAAGGGAAATCGTAATGAATTTTTCTTTGTAAATGTTATATGTTGGCTCATGAAGTAAAGTCCTTGATCGTACGTAGTAATTCAAATACATAATTACGAAATCATATTTGTTAAAAATATGAAATGAAATAATTTCCTGAAAAAAAAAACAATTGTTAAAAAATCGAGTGAACGAAACTGCTTTAGTAGTCTAATGGTAGTGCTTGAATTTTTTCATAGAAACCTAAATGAAACTTTTCTCTATATAATATTCAGTCTTAAATAAGTCAGTCTAACAAGAGGCTTTACGACACTATTAAATTAGTTTCGTATTTCTAATTACAGAGCCGGCTGAAACATGTCACCCAGGAATATCCTATTTCTATCGTGTTGGTTGTAAATGGTGTTATTGCATCGCTGGACATTTCTCGTGTGTTTACAAGGGCTGTGAGCAAGATAATGCGAATTTTAATGTTCCACAAAACCTACTAGACCCGGGAGAACAAGAAAATACGAATTATGATGTTCCACAAAATCTATTAGGGCCAGAAGAACAAAGTACAGAAATACTTAATGATGATGATAAAGCGGCCGCAATGTATAAGATGTTACAAGGTAAAAATCTAACTAAGAAAATACAAAACGATAGTGACTGTACTTTTTGCCAACTCTATTTCCGTCACCCATCCTAAATATTCTTTTTAGTCGACGTTTTCAGTGTTGAAGGGGGCATCTAGCTCGGAATTTGATGCACCAAGCTTTTCCAAGTGTCTCTACCCATTCAGTGTATGTACGTTCTTCATGGCTTTAGCCATTGACTCTCATCTATACTTAATATTATAAAGCCATTGCGAAAGGAGATAAAAACGGCCCCAAAAATACCACATTTAGTCATTTCCCCTTGTGAAGTAAATTGTGTAGATAATCTTAAGACGAATGAAATAAAACTCAGGGAAAAAATGGCATCAAAATTACAGAAAATGTCTCAAAATTTGGAGAAATATGCAAGGGATATCTCGTCTTGAGACAAGATTTAAGATTCTTAAGCGTTTTTCAGATGGTGCAAATGGTTGCACACCTGGAGAGGCCATAGCGACAGACCCCTGTGCCGGCTGCAGGTGTGTCGTCCCAGGAGTTATGAGCTGCACCAACATCAATTGCCTGCAAAGTCCACTCAGAGGTATCCATGAATGAATATGAATTGCTCGCTCGACAAGATTTATGTAGTAGTCCATTAGTTGCTTGCTCCATGACCTTTAGTAGCCTATTATAATGTTCTTGGCCAGAGACATCCTTTCCTCCATCATTTGCTTCTGGCTACAGCCAAGTGCCACAAGTACAGCTGAAATCGGTCAAAACAGTTTCGCCAAACTTTTTAGTCTGCCTCTGCACTTCACCGCATGGAACCCATTGCATTCGGCAAATTTTAGCATCATTTTGATACTCTTTTTCCTAAAACACTCTTTAATTTACTCGTTACAAAGTTTCGTTAAAAAAAACATACTTTAAAACACTTTGGACTGTGGTTACCCAATAGGTGCGAATTGCTCCGCAATAGGCAGCCACTTTAAGTAGCTCATTGTATCGTACAAGGGTTTTGTTCGGAATATCTCTGGAAAATCAAATCCGACACGGAATGATAAGACGGAGAGCCAAAATGACAAAACCTACCGCATTGATAATGCTTACAAGACTAGGCTGGTCATGTAACCCGAAGAACTGATAACTGCTGGGGTAGACGGGTTCTTGAGTGGAGACCACGGAGATACGAAGCGTAGGGCGAGTACAAACTCGTTGGTGTGATGATCTTCGCAAGGCGGCTGGTAAGGCAGGTTGAACACATTTAACTACACGTTGCTCCCGATGATTCCCCGTGAGGTGCTGGGTTAGAATAGCACTTCCCCCTTTCTTCCCGTGGGTGTCGTAAGAGTTGACTCCGGGAAAGGGTTAGTGTATTGTAGGCGATGGGCTAGCAACCTGTCACTGCAATATCACGTTTAACCATCTGGTTACCCTGAAATTGCTAAAGTGGCACTGGATTTTTTAATTCATGTGCTCTGCCTACCCCTCATGGGAATACAGGCGTGAGAATATGTATGTATGTGCTCTCGATGATGGGTTAGAAATTGGTCCGAAACATGTCGAGCTAATCTGGATGAAATTCATAACTGTTTTATTTCACTAACATTTATGTTTGTAGAATGCCACGGCTTTGGTTGCTATCATCCTCCCGGTGGAAGGAAATAAGAAGATATATTCGATGAAGGAGACTTCGGCATCATAATTGTGGAAAAAAAACCCTTTTTCGTTTTTCAAAATAAACGTTTTGTCTAAATAAAGTGTTTTTTTTTATACATATACCCTCAGTATTTACACCTTGTTGAGTGACCACTAATATTCAGCGTGTTATCAAAATACTGTAATATAGTGTATTAAATACTGAATTCGTAACAGACATTTTTAAATTGATTACCAATATTTCGCCCGTCCCTATTAAAATCGTCGGATCTGCAAATCTGCCATTTTCTGTTTATTTCATTAATGGACCCTAAATTACGG
>BHDV01065315.1:107511-174560 GCA_005406045.1 Adoxophyes honmai | reverse complement strand
TCAACTTCGTTTAGTAACCTCCATTAAGGCTGTGACAGACGACCTGCTTAAAACGAATTCACACGCCCGAAACGTTCCGTGACAGCACGCCTAGGTGCCCCAATAACGGCCACCACGGAGGATAACGTGACAAAAGTCCACGATCTCGTATTGGCAGACGGCTGATTGAAGGTGCCCGAGATAGCTGAGATAGTAGTTATCTCAAAAAACTGCGTGGATCATATCCTACATGAAATATTGGACATGAGAAAGCTGTCGGCTCGATGGGTGCCGCGTTTGCTTACGGACAGCAAGCGCATCCATGAGACCACTTCAAAGCGGTGTTTGACACTGTTTAAGCGCAATTAAAAGTAGTTTCTGTGTCATTTTGTGACCATTGACGAAACATGGATTCACTGGTAAACACCAAAGACCAAGTAATAGCCAAAACAGTGGACTTTACACGGCGAATGTGCTTCAAAGAAGGCGAAGACTGTCCCAACGGCCGGAAAAGCGTAGGCCATCGTTTTCTGGGTTTCACAAGGTGTTATCTACATTGACTAGCTGCAATAGGGCAAAACAGTCACAAGGCTCTACTATACTGAACTATTGGGCCGATTCGACCTGGCATTGCCCAAATTGGCGAGAAAAAAAAGCGTTTTTCTATCACGACAATACACCGGCTCACACCTCCGCCGTCGTCACCCCCAAATTGGTCACTTTAGGCTACGAACGGCTGCCCCATCCACCGTATTTGCCAGATTAGGCCCCGCGTCACTTCTTTTTTTTCCAAACTTAAAGAAGTCACTCGTTGGGCACAGATTTAAGTCAAATGAGGAGATTATCACCGCCACGGAGGCCTATTTTGCAGACCTCCAGTTTTTTTTTCATGTCGGGTTAAAGAAGTTGGAGCATCGCTGGGTCAAGTGTATCGAGTTGTAAGGAGACTACGTAGAGAAATAAATCACCACTTCAAAATTTCATGTTTATTTTCTAGGGTAAGTAGTTATCGGACTGCCCTCGTATCTATAACATCAATAAAACAAAATTCTATTATCTATATAGCACGTAAGCAAAGATGAACTTATTAGCGACTTTAGCGAAGTAAACAAAACACGCATTGGTTGCAACTAGCGCGCGAACAAGCTGAGGACAAAGTCGGATCTTCAATATTTCCGCAATCAGAAGTCTCCGAAACCGAGATCGGACTAGCCGACTACTCGGCTAGTCGGCTAGTCGGTCAAAGTTGTAGTCGGTATATCACTAATATTTTTAAATACGCATTCAATAATGTCGTTAGTGGGACTTGCTACAAAGTGTCTTTGGATTTTTACAAGTAAAAAGTTCTTAAGTGGTACTTGCGACTAGTATTTACTGGATTCTTACAAGCAACAATGTCGGATCTGGTAGTTCCGACAAATCAATATTAACCTTTCTCTCTTAAAAAGGCCACAACTGAATTTTCGCATATTTACAAATTTAATACTGAGTATTCTTAATGTTGAATTGAATAGAAATAACTTAAATAGCAATACTGGAAAGTTTGAAAAAAATACTCAATGTAAGTAAAAAGATATAAGCAAAATATACTTTGAATCGCTCTCCTGTAAAGTTGCCGATTTGCAGATGCGACCGTTTTAATAGGGACAGGCGATTTTATGTAATTATTTTTTTGCTGTAAAATTTAATTTAATGCCAAAAACTATTTTTAATGATTTTTTCTGGTATCTTATGCTTATGATTATGATACAGAGTCAATTTCATACACAGCACACCCCACATAATTTACTTAGGCAGCAGGGTAAAGGGGAGACAGGGGGGAGGTAAATCCCGTCACAAGGAGGGCTCGGGTGGCGTAGCCCCCCGCATTAAAGAAATTGCATACTGGCTCGTACAACCACACAGCGGAAATAGAAGACCCGCATACGTTTTTGATGCTTTTCTATTATTTTCGTTACGGTATGTTTGAGACAGCAAATCACTTTCTTTTTTACATACATAATATTTTCACGCCTGTGTTCCCATGAGGGGTGGGCAGAGCACACGAATTCAAAAATCCAGTGCCACGTTTAGCAAATACAGGGTAACCAGGTGGTTAAACGTGATATTGCGGTGACAGGTTGCTAGCCCATCGCCCACAATACACTTACCCTTTCCCAGATTCGACTCTTACGACACCCACGGGAAGAAAGGGGGAGGTGCTATTCGTACCCGGCACCACACGGGTAAATAGTATAAAATTTATTTTTTAATCAAGATAAAACATAGTTTTAAACCTATTTCGAAATACAAATAGCAGATTCAGGAAAAAAAAATCCCCTTCTCGAGGGGTTTTTTCCTCCAGGTACCATCGCGAACCGGGATTGTTGAGCCACTTGCCACTGATCGCAATTTAGACGTGTAATTAATGGCAGATGTGACCGACTAGATGTCAGCTATTGGATTAGTATTACACGACCAAGTTACAAACGTAGGTAAGTGGCTCAACAATCCCGGTTCGTGTGTGTACTTTTTGAAATGTGATAATTGAACATATTACTTGATTCTTATTTAACTTTGAAACCCCTCGTGACCATCTTGCAGAGGGTTTCCGACCTGTATAAAATTTTAAGAACAGAATTCATGTAGCAAATACAGAAGTTTTGTTTCATAGCCGTGTTCGAAACAGCGGTGTAGAAAAACTTATTACTAATATTGTGAGAACATTTACTTTCAACTTCTCCCCTTTTTTATTTTTTTATAAACTTTATCGAATCAAACATTGCTAGTACGCGGAAATCGTAATTTAATTTCTTTACTAATGAAAGCCAATGTTTTAAATGGTAATTTGGTTTCGCTGTAATTGCTGTAACAGCTATCGATTACCTACAATTATATCTCTTCTTCGGAAAACCTTCATTAGTAGAAAGTAAGGGATAAAATGCACACTATCGGTACAATTTTTATTGTAAGTCAATTTAGTTTTTCTTTTCTTTCCTGAAGTCCCAATATGCTGTGACAATTTATTTTTTGGGATTATACGGGTGAAATTAGTAATAGTAGTGCTGTTATTCCTTACTCTTTGCAACATAGGGAATTATAGTAAGTATTCAGAGGACCGCGGCCGCATATTGCAGATAAATATTACAAATGCGTAGATGAATTTTATTATTCATGGTTAAAGTGCTAAATTAACTTTGACAATATTTGGCAAAGAGGCCGTTTTTGCCTAGCATTTTTCGCTTCCTATCAACCCCACCAAGTGGCTCTCAGCGAATGTCAAATAATTATGTCATCTATCTATGTTGTTTCAGGCAACCATATCCCTTTCTTGTTCTGTTTTCGGTGGTAAGTCGATTATTAATATTTAGTTATAATAGCAGTTAGGTTATGAATAGACAGAGTAAGGAGTACAAACGAGTGAGCTGAAACGAAGAGTCCGATTACTCTGAGATAGGTACTTAATTTAATTACAAAATTGATTTGTTCAAGTATGGATTATATATGATACTAGCTTTCCGCCCGCGGCTTCGCCCGAATGGAATTCGGTTATATTGCGGTACCATAATATATTGCTTAACAAGCTGAATTGTTATGGAATAAGAGGTTATGCATTCAGTTGGCTGAAAAGCTACCTTACAGGCAGACAACAATGTTCAGAGTTAACTTATTACTCGGCTGAGACAAAGACTATGAAATCAGTTAGATCTTGCTATAGGATCAATGGAAGAGGAGTCCCCCAGGGAAGTATATTGGGGCCACTTTTATTTCTCTTCTATATTAATGATATGCCTAAGTATACAGAAAATCAAATTGTGCTCTTTGCGGACGATAGCACTGCAGTCATTAAATATAAAAATTCCATAGAGAGCTATAAGAGTGACATAGTTAATACGTTAGATAATATAGTCAAATGGATGAGCAGTAACGAATTAAACATTAATTTATCAAAAACACTTGTGATGCAATTTCATTCGGGATATAAAACAGCTTTACCGGTCGAAATAAAACATAAAGAAGAATCTATTTGTAATGTAAAAAATACTAAATTTCTAGGCCTTTTGATCGATAATAGTTGTAACTGGAAACTGCATATTAATGAATTGTGTATGAAGCTTTCCCGATTTATATATCCCTTACGCAGAATCGTACAATGCTCGTCAGAAAAGGCAGGTATAATGACGTATTACGGGTATGTACAATCGTTGTTGTGCTATGGCGTAATATTCTGGGGAAACTCCATAGACTGGATTAAGGCATTTAAATCACAAAAGAAATGTATTAGGGCTTTGTGTGGTGCATGTCAACGAGATTCTTGTAGACCATTGTTTGCTAAGTATAAAATTCTGCCTCTTCCCTGTTTATATATTAAAGAGGTAGCAATGTTTGTTAAAAAACATTTAGAGCTCTTCGAAACAGTTGGAAAGTACAACAAAAATTTTCGCAATAATAATAGGCTAATTAATACCCATTGTCCACGCACAGCATTTTATAGAAATTGTATTTATTTTGTAGCTACTAAGATATTTAATTGCATACCTGACATGTTTAAGGAACTCAATGAAATAAATTTTAAGAAAAAAGTGCATGAATGGCTCTTATCAAAAATGTTCTACTCATTACAGGAGTTTTTAGATAATAAGGGAAAATTTTAATGTGAACATAATAATGACTTTTATTTACTTATTTATTTTTTCATTCAGAATAATTGTTTTATCGTGTTGACTGTATGAATAGTTATAATTTAAACCATGACATCTGATATACCTAGTTAATTAGAAATGTGACATCATGTTGCCCATGTCGTTTTTTTTTTGCTGCATGTCAGTATAGATGATAAAATATTGTACACCACAGTTGGTAGGCTATAGCATTGGAAACCATGTATTGTAACACCTTATTTTTGTACCTATAGTCACAATAAATGCCTTTGACTTTGACTTTGACTTTGACCTATAACCTCCTAAGGCCCAGCACCAAATTTTGATCGTTTGAATTTGATGCTTAGTGTCATTCATGTAAAATTCAAACTTATTTTGACATAAGTCCTATACGTAGGACCATTATTGACCTTTAAACCAGAGTTCTATTATTACGTCTGCAAAATTTCAAAGCAATCGGTTCAGTAGTTACGACGTGAAAGCGGAACAAACAAACAAACTCACTTTCTGATTTATAATATTAGTAAGGATTATAATATTAGTAAGGATAAGGATTAAAAGATAGAATATGATTGAATGTCAAAATCTAAAAAGTTTCTTCATTCAAAAAAAAAAACGAATAAATGTAGTCAAATGTTCACAACAATAATATCCAGTTGCATATTTTTTCAAACATGGTAGTGAAAATTTGCATTGATTCCTAAACAAAACATCGCTTGCTATATTTAACCGCTCTGAAATAAGTCAGTTTTGTAAATGGTTTAACGACACTGATAAATTCGTTACGTATTTATGATTACAGAGCTTCCTGAACCCGAATGTTCCCCAGGATCAGTACGTTTAGAAAACGATGGTTGTAATAAGTGTTATTGCGTGGATGGATATTTCCGGTGTACTATGGAGGATTGTATGATAATTAAACCGTCTAAAGAGGCCAAGAGAGAGAAAAAACTACACCCAGAAGAACTAAGGACAGAAACTCTTAATAATGATGCTACTACAGTGATCACTATGTATAAGGTGTTACGAGGTAAAAATCTTCATGGCTTTAGATATTACATATACATACATGCCGTCACGTCTTTTTTTCACAGGGGTAGTCAGAGACCACTTTGTTCCACTTGCTACGATTTTGACATACCTCTTTTGCTTCATCCACGTTCATTAGTCTCTTCATACATGCCCTACTCGTCGATTTCGGATTATTATTTATTGACCTGACCTGTTTCTAAAACATCCGCGATTTGGTCACGGAACGACTGTCTAGGTCTTCCACTCCTAACACACCCATTCACACTTTCAGTATAAAGGACCATGGTCAAAATGGGCCTGGAACCAACAGCATTGAGATTTATGTCAATAAATACGTCTTAAAATCTACTTTATTTCATTATATGGGCACAAAGTCGAAATCCATGGGAGAACTGAGATATTCGTATTTTAGTCACGGTGAGTTTAGTACTTTTAGCTACGAAAAATGCATTCGGAGAATATTTATATTCACAATAATAGTGAATGTGTTGGCGAAAATGTAGGTAGTTGTGAACCGCGTTCGTTGTGTCTAGCAGTTGCACGGAAAGAGCGGCAGCGCGCAGTGCACGTCTATGATGATGGGCCACGGATTGGTTCGAAACATGTCGAGCTAATCTCGATATAAAAATACGTGAGTAGATCGACTATGAGTGAGTCTCACGGTAATTTTATGTTTAAAACCATCAATTGCTCACAAACCTTATTTTTATTTTACACAGTAACCCTACCCTAAACCTGTTTTTATTAATAGATTTTATTGACTCTTAAACTAAGATTCAAATATGAATATCTCAGTTCTCCCATTGAATTCGACTTGGTGCCCATACAATGAAATAAAGTAGAGTTAAAAACCTATTTAATGACCTAAGTGTCAGCTCTGTTGGTTTCAGAACCAGGCTTCATACAAAGTTGCCCATGGTCCTTTGTTTAGTCAATTTTCTTTCATCCATCCTCTCTACATGACCAACCCAGCTAAGCATACGTTTAGGGTAATGAGCTTTTTGATTAGGTCTGACTAATGGGTAGGCGGTCGATCGGTTGGTCTTTTGCTCAACTACCACCACCTTCTCCAAGTCGAGATACTAAAAGCCACATGTCCGAAGTAGTTTAGTATGTACTGGGAGTACATAGTGCAAAATAGATAATAGATAGTCCCACGAATTTTCCACATACGCTGCCATCACCACATTTCAAAGGCGTCAATCTTAACCTTTTCAATTGCCATGCAATTTTATACGGACTATCATTTCTACTTTAGCTTCACGATGTATGCTATTACAAAACAAAATTCAAGATTTTTGAGTGGTTTTTAGATAGTGCAGTCGGTTGCACGCCTGGAGAGGCCGTGGCGACAGGCTCCTGTACTGGCTGCAGGTGTGTCATCCCAGGAGTTATCAGCTGCACCAACACGCAATGCCTGCAGGATAAACTTCGAGGTAACCATGATTCCGAGTAGCTCACTCGATTAGACGCCGATAAACGATGCAAATAGTACATATTAATAGCCCATAAATCATTTCTCTGGAAACGACTTCCTCTTCCTTCCACCATTTTGTTTCTGGTTTCAGCCGGAAGGTCTCGCCATCTTTTCCCGTGTGGTGCCGGGTTAGATTCCCGTGTGGTGCCGGGTTAGAATAGCACCTCCCCCTTTCTTCCCGTGGGTGTCGTAAGAATCGACTCTGGGAAAGGGTTAGTGTGTTGTGGACGATGGGCTAGCAACCTGTCACTGCAATATCACGTTTAACCATCTGGATACCTTGAAATTGCTAGACGTGGCACTGGATTTTCGAATTCATGTGCTCTGCCTACCCCTCTTGGGAATACAGGCGTGAGAATATGTATGTATGTATGTATCTTTTTGGGCCTGCCACTGCACTTTATCCCCCGGAATCTAATGCATTCGGCGGATTTTAGCATTATTTTGATACTTTATTACCTAATTATATTATTCATTCTTCGCTATACAATGTTTTGTCAGCCTAAACAAACTTACAAACACTTGGAACAGTGGAAATCCGATACGTCAAATTGCCCCACAATTGGCAACTACTTTAACTGGCTCAATGTATCGTGGAAAGAGTTATACTCGGAAATTCTTTGTAAAATCAAATTTGTAGCTAAGTGATCTTTCGGAGAACCGAAATTGTCGACTAATAAACCGCCTTAAGTGGCTATAGGCTGGTCATATAGCCCGAAGAACTTACAACTGTTGGGGTGGACGGGTTTTTGAGTTTAACCTTTGGCGCCCAAAACCTAGCTAGATCGATGACCTTCGAGACGGTTAAGGTACGGGTAAGGTAGATTGTGCACATCTGACCACGCGTTGCTTCCGATGATGGGTTAGGAATTAGCCCGAAACATGTCGAGCTAATCTGGATGAAAGATAGCAGTTTCATTTTATTAAGATTTCTCTTTGCAGAATGCCACGGCTTTGGTTGTTACAAACCTCCCGGTGGAAGGAAATAAGAAGACAGTCGGTGAAGGAGACTTCGGCATTGTAATTGTGGAAAAGAATCCTTTTTCATTCGTCAAAGTAAAACACGTTTTGCCAAAATAAAGTGTTTTTTTATTCATTATAAAATATTTACACTATTTTGTTGAGTGACCACTAATATTCAGCGTATTATTATCTGTATTGTATTGTATATTAATACTGTATTGTATCAAATACTGAATACGTAATAGACATTTTAAAATTTATGACCAATATTTTATGTTACCATTGTTATTTTTGTTGTAAAAACAGTATTAGTGAGAAAAACTATCTTTATGATTTTTTCCGGTATCTTACAATACAGGGTGTCCCAAAGTTATGGGACATGAAGGGGAAGTACCTTAAATATCGTAGATAGTGTATTTTGCTCAAAGAAGACTTTATCTTATTTATAAAAGTTAGTAATTCTGTATTCATAGATTTTTAAAAAAATACTTGCTTCGTCTGGTAATTGAACCGACTAAAATGTCAAAAAAATAATCATCCTGTTTTTATGATGCCAATCGAAAGAATAGCTAAAAAATAATAACTTTGCTTAAGTAACATAGTATTTTAAAAGAAAGAAACAACATGAAATTAATCAGATTAATCAAATTAAAAACATACATGATACTCTCTTAGTCAATTAAGTGAGTGTTTTTGTGTAAATTAATTAATTAAATGGTCCAAATGTGATACCTCTTGTCTTAGGCAAATCGCCAATGTCTAAATAGATCTGGTGCCTGTTGATCCTCGGACCTTACACTATTAGATTTCTTCTTTTGGGGATACGTAAAAGATATGCTATACAAAAAGCGATATGAGAACGTGGGCGAGTTGCAAACAGAATTGTGCCATGTCACATGGAGTGTTCACCATAAAATGATTAAAAAATCAACTAACACCGGACTCATTAAGAGATTGGCGATTTGCCTGAGACAAGAGGGATCACATTTGGAGCATTTAATTAATTAATTTACACAAAAACACTCACTTAATTGACTACGAGAGTTTCATGCATGTTTTTAAATTTATTAAACTGATTCATTTCACGTTGTTTCTTTCTTTTAAAATAGTATGTTACTTTAGCAAAGTTATTATTTTTTAGCTATTCTTTCGATTGGCATCATAAAAACAGGATGATTATTTTTTTGCCATCTTAGTCAGTTCGATTCCCAGACGAAGCAAGTAATTTTTTAAAAATCTATGAATACAGAATTACTAACTTTTAAAAATAAGATAAAGTCTTCTTTGAGCAAAATACACTATCTACGATATTTAAGGTACTTCCCCTTCATGTCCCATAACTTTGGGACACCCTGTATAAAGTTAATTTCATGCATAGGTATCCCACAAAATTTATTTAAGCCGCAGGGCATATGGGGGACGGGGGGAAGCGAAGCCCGTAATAGGGAGGGCTCGGTGGGCGTAGCCCCCCGCAATAAAGAAATTGCATACTGTCTCGTACAACCACATGGGTAAGTTCGTTAATAACCTTACAATCCTACATAGCGGAAATTTGTCGATTCGCCTCTTTACCTTTTGCCAGTGCTTAAAATTTAAGTGTTACTACAAAAATATAGGTGAGGTCGGGTTAGAAGTTTACAGTTTTAATGATGTGACAATCAAAAAATATAAGACAGTTATGCAATATTGTAAGAACTTTTTATATTCATCCTCTCACCTTTATTAAAATTTTATAAATCTTTATCGAATCAACGTTGCTAATTTGTGGCATTTGTTTTGTAATTTCCTAATTAATGAATGCAATGTTTTAAATGGTCATTTCGGTTCGCTGTAATTGCTTACAAGCTATCGATTACCGACAATTATCTCTCCTGCGGAAAACCTTCATTAGTAGAAAGTAAGGGATAAAATGCATACTATCGGTATTATTTTTATTGTAAGTGTTCTTAGTTTTTCTTTTTTCCCTGAAATCCCGTAATGCTGTGACAAATTATTTTTGGGATTATACTCTTTACTGTTTTCCACACAGTGAACAATTGCAAGTATTCAAAAGACCGGTCGCATATTGTAGATAAATATTATAAATGCGTATATAAATTCATGGATAAAGTGCTAAATTAACTTTTATAATATTTGGTGAAGGGAAAGCCTTTTTCGCTTTCTATCAACTCCGTGCCAGGACAAGTGGCTCTCAGCTAATATCTATAAATATGTCATCTATTTATGTTGTTCCAGGCAATTATATCTTCTCTTTTCTCTTCAGTTTTCTGCTATGGTAAAAACAATATTATTTTTAAGTTATTATAGCAGTTAGGTTACAAATAGAAAGAGTAAGGACGACAAACAAGTGAGCAGGAACGAAGAGTTCGATTACACTTAAATACTAAATTCAAATAGGTACAAAATAGTTTTTTTTTAAAGTATGGATTTGTCGCAGTCAAATTTTAAAATGCCGCCGTTTACAAATGGCGTCGTCAGTTTATAAATTCTCGCGGTTTTACAAAATGCCGACGGCAGAATGTAAAATGTCTTTATGCATTATGCCGAAACATTTCACTGACAATTCAATCGCTAGTTTACAAAATAACGAGACAAATTGAAGAATTTAGTTCATTGAAATTCTACAATTTGATTGCAACCGATATAAAACATGTTTAAATGTAAATATAATAATTTTCTTCATTGAAAAAAAACAATGAATAAAGTCTACTCTAAACATGGTGGTGAAATTTTGCTTGGATAACTAAACAAAATTTGTTATATTTAAACCGCTCTAAAATAAATCAGTCTTGTAAAGGGTTTAACGAAACTAATAAAGTAACGTGTTTATGATTACAGATCTGTCAGAACCATGTGAGCCAGGAAAACAGTATTGGTATCAAAGTGGTTGGTGTTTCTGCAGCAACTCTGGGTCTGGTAATGTGTTAAAATGCCCTAAAATGGGGAGCGACACGAAACCGTCCAAAGATACGCAAGAAAAAATACTAGACGAAATAAATAAAGAAGAACTTAATGATAGTGATAAAATGATCGATATGTATAAGAAGTTACGAGGTAAAATTCTTCATGGCTTTAGATATTAGCAGGGTAATGAGTTCCTCTGTGTGGTATCGGGATAGAATATCACCATCCCATTTCTTCCTTGGATGTTGTAAGAGGTTACTAAGGAAAAAAGGTTTGGGTATGCTTCAGGCGACAGGCTAGCAACTTGTCACTATACCTGTTCCACCTGTTATCAAATCTAAAATCATGCTAGAAGTGGCTGCGGAGTTTGAAATGGTCATCATTTGTCTATGTTGCGTTTTTTGTACTCTTACCCCATTTGAGAACACAAGCGTGATTGTATGTATGTATGTCTCAAAGTCTAAAGAAACGCTTATGTTACGCGTCGACAAGACCCGAGATTCTTGAGTGGTTTTCAGAAGCTACGATCAGTTGCTTGCCTGGAGAGGCGGTGGCGACAGACTCCTGCGCCAGCTGCAGGTGTGTCGCCCCAGGAGTTGTCAGCTGCACCAACACGAAATGCCTGCAGAAAAAACTCAAAGGTACAGTATTACCAAACAAAGAATGCTCCAGGATTTACCTGCGTAATGAACCAGTTTTGTGGCGCGGTTAACTTCGATCTACCAATGATAAAAGAGATTTTTTCGCGCGCTGAACATTTGCGTCGTGATTGGTTATTGATTGAAGTCTCAGACTGTCTAGCACCCCAGCGCCAAATGCGTCGAGTAGCCAACTAAAGTGTGTGCATAGCAAGCAAAATTGTGCCCAGGGCGTTTGTAAATAAAATTCAATATAGATAAATTACTCGTTCGGCTACTCTCGGATATCGTTCTGCCCTTCTCGGTGCAGACAGTAACAGCCGATGTGACTTATTTTCTTGGGAATACTGTACCCATTATCCATAATTATCACTCGATGAGTTTTGAGACGTATAAAATGTCAATACAATACATAATCAGTAGCCTTTTATAATGACCCTGGCCAAAGATTTGGGCTGATTTCACAGCTATTCGGGAGTATATTTAGCAAATACCTTACCAAATGTTTATTGATCTGATAAACGTTAGTGTTCTAATTCCGATTGTTTCTGGTATACCCACAGACCAGTAAACCTAAAGACGTAGCATTCCCGGGCGACCCCCTCTGTCACGCGTACGGTGAATTCACTCTATGTTGGGACCACGCCCCCGCTGCTAACTTCAGTCTGCTGACGGCGCTCGCACGACTCGTACGCGTGTGAAGACAGGCAAAATGCATTATTGCTGTGTAAAATTATGTGGAAAAAACAAAAAAACATCTGGTGTGCAAAAGGATGGTATTTCGTTTCACAGGTAAGCAGATTTCAATAAAAATACATAATATTTTAAGTGTGTAATTAAATGAAGTTAATTAGTTTCGGTTCGGCACGCGTTGATGTCTTTTTAGAAAGTCTCTCTCTACTACCTTGAATGTTATATCGCTCCTTCCTTGTCTAACATTGCATGGCACTTCTTAGCTCGAACTAGTGATGTCCATAGTATGTGTTTGTTTACTATCGATGGTAATGAATAAAACATATTTCTTCCCAAACGAATTCAAGTTTTATGTTTAGTATTGTAGAAGTATAAATTTCAGTTTACGCATGAAGTAATAGCCAGTCGCCAGTTATTTACTCAGAAGCTAACAACACGTAATTAATTATACTTACCTAATAAGTCTAATAACCATACGTTTACTAACTCAGGGCATATTTACTAAAGTGATGTAATAAAATATTTTAGAACCAAAGTAGGTATATATCGATGTTACTGCCAGCATCTAGATTCTAGATAATATTCAAGGGTATTTATGTTTACGCGGGACTTAATCACGGTATTTTTTAATTACCTCTCGACGTTTCGGCCGCGTTACAGCGACCGTGGTCACGAGTTGACTGAAGCGGAGCTCGACGTTTGTTTGGCAGCCCGGGTCCTTCGAACTACCCGCACTTGATTTTCATCAGTAACGGCTCCCCGAACTACCCGCGTTTCACCGATATTGTCCACCGTTCCTCTATTACACCGACACACAACACTAACAATGTCAGACGCTCGCACCGAATGTTCGTCTCTAGGCTGACACTTATTAATAACCGGATTCCATGAAGACGAAAGCTTAAAACCATCCCCTCGGTTAAAATTTTTATGCTTTTTAATTTCAAGTTCGGGGAGCCGTTACTGATGAAAATCAAGTGCGGGTAGTTCGAAGGACCCGGGCTGCCAAACAAACGTCGAGCTCCGCTTCAGTCAACTCGTGACCACGGTCGCTGTAACGCGGCCGAAACGTCGAGAGGTAATTAAAAAATACCGTGATTAAGTCCCGCGTAAACATAAATATGTGTGAGAATCACGAAAGTTTAAAACAGTATTTAATATTCAAGGGTGATAACAAATTACGTATCTACTTAACTAGCGCTGTAAATTAAAAATAATTTAAAGCGTGTTACAGATCAAACGTGTAAACTTTTTTTTTTTAGGTTTCCTTAATGCCCAAACATGAAGGAAATATGGATTAATGCCACAAAACGACCAGATGATTGGTTGCCTTCTCCAAGCAGCGTTGTATGTTCTCAGCACTTTAAGTCAGAATATTATGTGTGTAAATTGATAATAAATACAATAAAAACGTATTGTTGTTTTATTTATTTCACTCTGACCTACTTTCGATAAAATGTGGTAATCCTAATGACAGTTCCTATTATCGATATTTATTCAATTCGGACGCTGAGCAGCACTAGCGATCGGCTGTCAACTATGACTTGACCTTGAAACAACCAATCACGTCTCAACGAGTGAATGTTACGCCGCCCTCACCCCTGCATTTTTGGCAGAATGGTTTTAATGAAATAATTGCTTAAAGCTACGTCTTTAGGTTTACTGGTCTGTGGGTATACCTAAACTTAGGCAACAACAAAACAATTTTCATTGTTTCCTTCTGAACTATTTGAACATCCAACAAAATGTGGCTGGTAAAAAACAACCTTATTAACGAACTTGGTTTATATTTAGTTAAGTACCTAAACCGTCTGAGTATAGATGATGTGCACCAGAGTTCAAGCCAATCAGGCAAACCGTTGAAGAGTTCCCTCCATCGGAGACAGTCCCGGCTCGGCCACCAGAAGTCCACGTAGGTGTACCAAGTTTCAGCTCATCGGTCTATTGGAAGCGGTTCAAATCTTCCTTGCAAGTTTTGTAAACATACAAAATAAATATAAAAAAGTGAAGTTAAGTAAAAGCTTGTAAAAACTTGCTAGAGTGATGAGCGATACCTTCGAGATGGCTAAGGTAGGGTAAGGTAGATTAATCACATCTTACCAGACGTTGGTACCAATGATCGGTTACAAATAAGCCCGAAACATGTCGAGCTAATCTGGATGAGCATACATAGCTGTTTTATTATACTAAGATTTATGTTTACAGAATGCCACGGCTTTGGATGTTATAAACCTCCCGGTGGAAAGAAATAAGGAACTATTCGATGAAGAATACTTCCGCGATATAATTTTGCAAAGTAGGTACCCTTTTTGGTTTGTCAAAATTAAACAAGTTTTGCCCAATTAATTGTTTTTTTCATTCCATATTTATCCTCAGAGTGTTAGGGCCGGCGCTGACTGCCGGCATGGCACGGCGTGGCAAAGGATTTTGTTACTGATCTGAGAAAGGCCGCGGCATGCCACAGCGTGCCGAAGCATTTCACGGGTTATATTTTTGGATTTGCCGTGCCGTCCTCTGCCATGCCGGCAGTGAGCGCCGGCCCTTAGTTCACTTGGTCAGTGTCCACAAATTTAAAGAGTGGTATCAAAATCGATTGAGTTTTTAGGCATGAAGAGATTAGGAATACCAAGTACTTTCCAGGATTTCAAAGACGTCGAGGATTTTCCAAGTTTGCCGAATTCTGGTTTAAAAAGCTGAGTTATATTCAGGGATGCTAAGGCGCAGCGCAGACGACAGAGTTTTGTGCGATCGAGTCTGCGCAGCAATAAATTGTCTGAATGGCACGCTGACAGTTTCCACGAAACTCTGAATGGAAATTCCTGGAACCTGTCAGCGCGCCATTCAGACAATTTATTGCTCCACAGACTCGATCGCACAAAACACTGTCGTCTGCGCAGCGCCTAAGAAGTTGTCAGGTATCCCGAGGTTTGTGAATGGGTTAGAACTTTGAGTGACAATGTCTTCAAATATATGGTACGGTTTCCGATTTGGAAAATTCGAAGCCTGCCGAAACTACAAGTTAGTGACGGATGTGTTCTTAGATTTATGCTTTACGCTGCCGAAAACTTCCGCGCTAAGACCCTGCGCAGACGACTGACTATCCGCGACGAACTTTTTAGTCTGTGAAAAAGAACCTATGGAATTATATGCAGTAACGCACACGACGTGCAAAAAGTCCGGCGCACAATGCGTATGCATTGTATAATCCATGCAGACTTTTTGTGTCGCAGACTCGATTGTACAATAAACCGGCCAAGTGCGAGCCGGACTCGCGCACGAAGAGTTCCGTACCAGAAACTGCAAAAAATCAGAATTTTTGTATGGGAGCCCCCCTTAAATATTATTTTTATTATTTATTTTTAAAGTAAATATTTAATTAAATATTCTGTGAGCATTTCAAGTATTTAGCTGTTACAATTATTTAAATAGACCCAAGACTGCAAAAAAAACCACGTTTTTTCTATGAGAGGCCCCCTTAATTATTATTATTTTGATTTTAGTATTTGTTGTTATAGCGGCAACAGAAATACATCATCTGTGAAAACTTTAACTCTCTAGCTCTCTCGGTTCGTGAGATACAGCCTGGTGACAGATGGACAGACAGACAGACAGCGAAGTCTCAGTAATAGGGTCCCGTTTTTACCCTTAGGGTACGGAACCCTAAAAAGTCTGTCTTCTACGCTGCGCCTAAGTCGAGGCGTCTTTATTGCCTTTCACTATTAAAATCTGCTGATGTACCTACCTATGCCGAAGTTTTTTAGATATGACTCACACTATCGAAGTTTATCGAGGTATGCCGAGGTCCCTTTAGATAGGTAGGGTTTGCTCGAACTGCCGAGGTATAGGTACTGTAACTTCATTTATTTTGGTTTATTATTAAGCGTGTGTAATGAAATTAAATTGTTAATAAAAACCAATCACGATCCCTTCCTTTGAGTAACGAAAATTACCTATACTGGTATTATATGGATTATAGCACTTTTTGAACTATGTTTTTTTTTTAATACAACTCAATCACGAGACGTAATCGCATTACGCAAGAAAATAATATTTTTGATATTTTTCACAGTTGTAAAGCACGCCACACACGGAATATGTTCTCAATACTACTACTGCTCAGTTCTGTACTGCATATTATTATGATACGTATTGTATATATTATTATTATCATGACACGTGCAACCTTTTTTTAATTCTTATCAAGAACAAGCGCGTCTCATCGATTAAACGGCACAGTAAAATTTGTTATATTTATATAGAAATTCTCGTCTAAAAATGTAAAAAACAATCGATTTACTATTGAAACGTATTTCATATATAAAGTTAGTATAAAATCAAGTGCGTCTAACTACCATTTTATATTTTAAATAGGCTATTATTGCTTTTAAGATTGATCCGATTCGCCTTAATTTGATATAAATAACACATTTGTATGATATCTGATTTCATTTAGTGCTGTGGTTCATAAGATGCCTTCCAATTTCTATATTGGTTTGGTAAGTGAAGTTCCTAATTCATAAGAATTATGATACCTAAGAAAATATTCTAGAAGTGACCACGAAACGTGAAATAATCATCGTTATTGTCTATGTAGCGTTTTTTGTGCTCTGCCTACCTCATTTGAGAATACAGGCGTGGTGTATGTATGTAGTATATCGTAGGTGGTGTCATAGTAGACAATGAGGAGGATCGAATCTTCTTTGCCACGAACGCAAATGTAACTATGTTCAATTGCTTGCGAGTTTTTTGACGACACTGGGTGAGTCGCGAAAACGCATTTATGCGTTGGTGGCAGTGAATGTCTTAACCTTAGTAAAATAAAAACTCAAGCCGAATATTTCCAATTAAATATGCCCCTTTTTGATAAGCCTAGGACAAACTGTAGAGTACGGGCTATGTGCTGGCTGCTATTTCAAAACATTTAGAATTGATAACTGGTGGTTTCTTTTGCCTAAAATGTGCAAATCAAATTCCAGCCATTTCCTGATAATAATTTAGATGATAACACACTCATTCATCACATCGTTTCAGCTTCTTTGAACCTTGATAATGATCTATTATTATAAACACGAGTCGATAGCGCACTGAATTAAAGAGCCTTTCTACATAGTACATCTAAACATCAAAAACAATACAATTTATTTCAAGCTGCAGTTTCAATCATAAAATTTTATTTTGTTTATTTATTGTGAGAAAATCTGCGATAGTGGACGGAAAAAATATAGAAATTACTGTATTTGGCTGTGACTCTCTTTAATCTAAAGTTCTTGATAAAGTTGTTTGTATATCTTCTTCATCATCAGCCTGTTCAGTCTTCGATTCTTTATACTCATCCGCTTCAAGCCGTCCGACACAAGTAGTCACTTTTATTAAAGCTATTAGAAATGACTCGACTAATTTTTAATATTTTTCACAGGCAACCATTTTAGTTTTGATCACAGCATGTAGTGGGGCCAGCAAATCGTGTTACAAGGAAATACGACGTACGTATCTCATTTGGTGCATAAACAATTCTAGTATCGTTGTGTTCACTTACCAGTATTGTACTATGTACCTATTTTAACTCTTATAACTAGCCTACATAAAAATACAACGTGTTACAAAACATCGGGTAAAAATTCGAATAAAATATTAAAGCAGAAATATTGGAAACCCTAGTAAACTGTCACTTAATAGAATTGAAGTTATCATAGACTATTTAACAGAGTGTATTCTTTGACGGATTTTAAATTTTTCCTCCATAAAGGTTTGCAAACTCGATAAGAGGAATTAATGGCTTCGAAAAATGTCAAGTCTAAAAATAAACATTATGCTGTCAATTTCAAATCTTCACATCGATATCTTACAATTATTACGGTTTTTATCATCAAGTAAAAAAAATGGCTAAGTATGTTTTCCGAATATTACGACATGATGTTGTGCATATGCCATGAAAATGGCAACTTGTATCATACGCGAGATTTGTATTGGCAACGGTCTCGGCAGAGCAGATTTCAACATCAGTGGAAGCTGAATGTGTAGGTTGGTAATTATGACGGGCATGTTATCGGTCCTCTCATTTTGTCATCACGCTTGAACGGACGCAATTACCTAACGTTCTTGCAAACAGAGTAAGAAGATGCACTTGACGACTTTCCTGTGCAGTGGCCGAAAGGGAATTCTTTGACAACCAAACGAACATTGTGTTTCAACACGATAGAGCTCAAGCGCAATATGCTCTCGAGGTTCGAGAATACCTTAACGGTCGGTTTCCGTGAGGATGGATTGCCGGCAGCGTGGCCAGCTTGTTCACCGGACCTCACACCCTTGGAGTTTTTTTATGGAGTTACGTGAAGAACAAAATCTATTCCACCGATTGCCCAACTCTTTTAGAGATGGAGCAGCGTGTAAGAGTTGTCTTCGCGTCAATAACGCCGACAATGGTGCGAAATGCCACACAAGCCATTTCCCGGCGCGCAAGGTTGTGCATATAGCAAGGTGGAGGACATTTTGAGCCGTTTCTGTAATTTTGTTTTTTGTTATGAAGAAGTATTTGTGTTATTTTAGGTTAAAATACTTAACATGAAGTATCTTTGCAGTTCTTTTAACATTTTTTTTACTTGTAATATCGATCTCAGCAGCTTCTGTACATTTTGCTATTGACTCTTAGTCCTTCCGCGGATATTAGGTAAAATGTACATTCTGTGTTATTTAATCTTTAATCACATGGTAATAGGGTTGGTACATTAATGAGAAATACTTTTTTTTAAATGATTATGGCGATAAGTTCAACTGCGATTCTACGATTCTCAAATATTATAAATCGACTCCTTATAATGGGCCATTTAACCCCCTTTCAGCTTTACCCGTAGTTTTGTAACACCTTGTATACAGCGATGTCTGCCAATCTAATTTGAAAATTTTGATTTTTTTAATTTTTTTTTGTTCTAACGAAATGTTATTAAAAAAACCCTGATGATTTAAAGGAGATGCGGCGGGGTGCCAACCTGGTTCCATTAAGGATATGGACTGCAACCAATGCATCTGCATTTTCCCTGGAACCTTGATGTGCACAATACGACAGTGCGACGACGAGCGCACTACTACAGAACCACCAATACCCACTACACCCGTAACGCAACCAGACACCACAACTACTGAAAATCCTATTACATCGACTACTGACATACCGTCTACTTCAAATAGTCGAACTACTAAAGACATTCCTTCAACTGAGACGCCTACCAAAACTCCGTTGACTACTACGGTAGAACCATCGCCTACGACCGATGGAACAAGTACCGCAGTAACACCTACAGCAACGACGCCAACGCCAATAGTGACCCCGGATACAACAACTGAGGAAACACCAACTACGAATCCGGGAACGACAACAACGACGCCAGAAACCACTACAAATAAGAAAACAACAACCACAAATCCAGAAACAACTACTACTAGCCCGGATACAACAACGCCAAGTACAGAGACTCCATTGCCAACAACCACAACGACTACCACAGACTTCACTACAACAACAGAGCCTCCAACTACTACTTCAATAAGGCCCCCAACGACTTCTAGTATTTTGCCGCCGTTCACCGTAAAGAGCACTCTTATACCGCCAGGCACGAGAACCATACCAACAACAACAACAGAACAAACCACTACTCACACCGAAACAACAACACCAAACACAGAGACTCCATTGCCAACAACCACAACTCCTACCACAGACTTGACCACAACAACTGAAACAACAACAACACAACAAACAACAGAAGAAACAACAATGACAAACTCGGAACCCACAACTCCAGTAACATCAACTTTAAAGCCAGAAACAACAACAACTACCCCTGAAACAACAACACCAAACACAGAGACTCCATTGCCAACAACCACAACGACTACCACAGACTTCACCACAACAACTGAAACAGAGCCTCCAACTACTACTTCAGTAAGACCCCCAACGACACCTAGTATTTTACCACCGTTTACCGTAAAGAGCACTCTTATACCGCTCGGCACGCGAACCATACCAACAACAACCGAACAAACCACAACTCACACCGAAACAACAACACCAAACACAGAGACTCCATTACCAACAACTACAACTCCTACCACAGACTTGACCACAACAACTGAAACAACAACACAACAAACAACAGAAGAAACAACGACGACGAACTCGGAACCCACAACTCCAGTAACATCAACATTACAGCCAGACACATCAACAACTGAGGAAACACCAACAACTAACCCGGATACAACAACGCCAAGTACGGTAACACCATTTCCAACAACGATAACTCCTACCACAGACTTGACAACAACGACTGAAACAGAGCCTCCAACTACTACTTCAGTAAGACCCCCAACGACACCTAGTATTTTACCACCGTTTACCGTAAAAAGCACTCTTATACCGCCCGGCACACGAACCATACCAACAACGACAGAAGAAACAACTCCGAATCCAGAACCAACTACACCAACCCCAGAAACAACTTTTCCCACTACCGTAGTTCCTACGACAGACCTGAACCCAACTGAGAGAGATTTGCCTACTACATCACGAATATTACCACCAACAATACCACCAATACTACCACCAACCACAACTCCTATCTCAGATCTGACCACAATAACTGAAACTGAGCCTCCAACTACTACTTCAGTAAGACCTCCAACGACACCTACTATTTTGCCGCCATTCACAGTAAAAAGTACTCTTATACCACCGGGTACAGTAACTGTACCAACGGAAGAACCAACGGAAACTACCCCTGAAATTGACACTACGTTCCCAACTATAATACCAACAGAGCCCCCATCGTCCAAGAGATCAGGTAATTAATTAATTAAAAAATAGAATAAATATTACAAGAAACATATATATTAATTATCTTTAGCTAACGCTTGGCTGTACAATCTGCCAAATTTTGGACTTCAAACTCAAATCTTATGATAAGTTAATAAAGCACATCTGAGAAGAATTCGTTCAACAGTCTGTACAAAGTGTGTTTCAATTTGTACCAAATAAAAATTCAAGGTCATGTAGGTATATTTAATTGTTAAAGAGTAAAAACTTAATATCAAAGATCAAGGGACAAATTTAGCTTTGCCGTTGTCTCTGTACATTGACAAGAACGGAACAAAGAATCAAATCCAAGGAATTGCCTAAAATTCTCGGGATTATACTATGGCCTTGATGATCGTCTCGGTAAAATAATTTCGCATGCAATCCTACCTCCGAATTTTAGTAAATCATTCGTGCAGTTGGCTTCAGACACGCCTGAGCAAAGGTTTCACCTGACGCGATGTTATGCGATACTCGTTTTTATTTTAAAGCGAGATTAGTTCCAATCGTTCAATTTCAATCAATCGTGATTCCGAGAACATTGAACAATAGGCGATGTTCGAATTTTAAAACTGTATTTCTTTTTTTATTTCAGGGCACAGATGCAAACTTGGTGAATATGTGAACCACGAATGCATAGAATGTTACTGCACAGACGACCTGTACTGGAATTGTACGTTTATTTGCAAGACACTGCCTCATCTCAGACGCCGTCTGATTGGCAAACGGCACGGTAACTTCCGAGTCCGTAGCTAAATTCATAATAAGTATTAATAAAACATTGTATCGTGAAGTCAGGTACAAATCAACGCACGTGAAATGAGCTGTGAAATGCAGACCAAATTGGCGGTGAGCGGTGGGACGCGGGAGGAAAGAAGCGCGTTTGTGCCTCGTGTGCGTTACTGCATATAATTCCATCGGTTCTATTAAAGACTAAAAAGTCCGTCGCGGATAGTCTGTCGTATGCGCAGGGGCTATACCATAATTATGCGCTAATATATTCCCTTCACTGATTAGTAAAATGCGACTGCCCAAAGCTCTTTTTACGTACGTAGACTTCTAACTACAGTTCACGACTTGCAACAAATATATTATAGTTCAAAGTTCAGGGGATATAATAAAATATAATATAATACAATAATTATGTGTAATATGTGTCATTTATAATATTATAATGTGTATTTATCAAATAATGTTGAATGTATAATTATATATAAGGCGCGTTTATGTTTTTAAGCCCCAAACCTAATACATAGTACAGGTTCGTTATTAATCAACGTTGAAGTTGGACTATGAATAAAAGAATATAGTTACCTATTTTCACGGTAATCAAGCTTTGGAATCAGAGTCGAAGTCAGAATCAAAATTAAGGTCAGATTCAGAATTCTGGTCTAATTCAGAAATAAGATTTGAATCAGAATCAGGTTCTGAATCAGAACTGAACGCAGACTCAAATTTTTTTTTCTATTTTTTTATTAAGCATGATTTATTTTGTTTATTTTTAATAGAGGTGTATAATATTTATATTCATTTTAATTAATCACTTGTAACCTTTCTCTTTTTAATTTTTCTTTATGAGATCTGTGGTTCAATGTTTATGTATTTGATTATGTGTCCGTTTATTAGTAAATAAACGTTTTATGTTATATTACTTAACATGAGCACACACATTAGAATTTAATATATGTATTACATATTTATAGTATAATATTTATCTAATTTATTCGTGATTATTATAAAAATATGTATATACTATTTATTTGTTTTCTGCAATTTCATTATTATTTACATAATGCTAGGTTTATTTTTGATACATATATTTTGTGTAAAGTAGCAAATGTATTAAATGTAAAATATACCGGAGTTATACATTTCCATTACCATTTATTTTGCAATTTTAGGCTTTTAAAATATGTCAATATGTCATTTTATTACCAGTTAAAATACATTGTATGTAATTATAGTATAGTTTTGTATAATATAACGTACAAATTATGTGATAAAGTTTTACATATTAATAAAGTATTATGAGCGGTATCTAGATATAAATGTAATAATTATAGTTATAGTATAGTATAATATAAATAGCTAGCAGACGGGTTATTTAACGGAGTGTGTTCTGTTTTCATTGCTCGTGATCGTAAGTACCAAAATTAGACAATAAAATAAAAAATATTAAATAATACTTATTTTAGTGTCCATTTTCGGTAAATAAATGACTTGTCGATTTAACAAATTTTCCGTAGTATGTGACAGTAAAATTGGCACTATGGTACACCTTACAGGGTGAAGCGACAAAATATAAATTTGGTAATTCGACAAGTCATACTTTTTTCGTCAAAATGTTTTATAGAAGCTATATCGTTTTATTATATCTGTCATCTGCGACAACTTGTTTTTCATGTTAAATCAACCTTATACTAATTAATACCCTATGTTAAGATAATACTTCACGAATCAAGTACAGTAACAAAGACATATTAAATTTACAATAACATACAAACTCACGTTTTCATATCTAGATTAGCTCCACATGTTTCGGGCCAGTTCGTGACACATCATCGGGAGCATTGCGCCGAGACTTGGTTTTGTGTAAAATCGGTAAGGGGCCAGTCGCCTAAAGCGTGCCTTAATCTATTTTATTTAGTGATCTCTAATGACATCAACGGAAAAATGGAGAACATTGACATTTTAAAATGCGTATATAAAGAAAAGTAAGTCTAAATGGCAGCCAAGTTATGGATAGATTTTCTAGAAATCGGGATGTAGTCCAAAATCCAACACTAAATAATGTATCTTCTAACAGCGAGAGTTAAGTAAAAACTTATGAAAGATGATCACCATCATCACCATTATCATCTCAGCCACAGAAAGCTCTGCTGAATATAGACTTCCACATGTACCTACCATCGCGAATCGGGATTGTTGAGCTACTTACCTATGTTTGTAACTTGGTCGTGTAATACTTATCCAATAGCTAACATCCTAGTCTGTCACATCGGTCATTGATTACACGTCTAAATTGCAAACAGTGGCAAGTGGCTCGACAATCCCGGTTCGGAACTGTACCTGTTGGTAATTTAGTATCACATCGGCCATCTATTCTGTGCGGAAAAGAAACGTGCTTGTGAAAGATAGTATTTACCTCGCGATTTTGCATGAGGAACTTTACTTTATAGTCAATAACAATCGGAAATTAAATTCAAAACACTGCAAAAACCAATTTAATCCACACACTGAATTTATAACGACCAATAAATTTACTGAGACAAAAACTATCAAATTTAATGTTTTAAACTATCGCGTTTCTCATTCACATTTACATGTAAAAACTATCAAGTTTGGGAGGGAGGTGTTATTCTAAACCCGACACCACACGACGGGAATTACGTCACTGTTAAAAAAAAAAACATGTAAAGCTTATGCTTACTATCTAAAAGAGAAACCCAGTAAATAAACACAAGGCTCAAATCAAACTTTTAACAACCAAAACCAACTTTCCTACATTAAAACAATGCGAAGAAAAAACAAACAGCGCCAAATTGAATTGTATCAAAATTTCGGGACGTCGTAATTTGATAAAGTCAGCAAAACAGCGCTCAATTAAGCCACATGTATAATTGGAGCGAATGTTAATTTTAATTAATGCCGGAGTCGGAACATAATATCAGTGGCAACGCGAAATATGGTGTCTCTGTTACTAGCTCAGCTGGACATTTTAATCGATGACTTTTAAGGTTCCGTAGTGCCCCAGCGCCACATGCGTCGAATAGCCGAACTAAACGATCCCACATCGCGCTAATGCCCCCCATTGACGCTTACTCCGGGATATGGGTTTTTCCTAAAACTCGATCAACCTGGTCCAATTTGATCGTCAATGGCGAATCGTCGCTCCAGAGTGCAAACAACCAATGGAGCGACGCCAGAGTTTTAGGAAAAACCCACATCCCGGAGTGATCGTCAATGGGGGGCATTACGAAGTCTATGACGAACAACGGTTGCATAAATACAATTTCCAACTTCCTCTCTGCGGACTTCGGTCCCCAGGCATAACATCTGCCTGGAGAGAGATTTCTCTACTGGAGTCTTTCCCACAGTTCCGTATACAAAGGGTAAAAAGGACCCTATTAAGTAAAGACTTCGCTGTCCATCCGTCTGTGTCGACCGCGGCAGTTTTGCAAACGTGCCGCTTGGCGGCGCTGTCTCAGTTTCCATACACAAACGTTACGCGAACTAAACCGACGAATTTCGAAAATCGTTGTCGAGCGTGTGTGAACAGCTTCATTATAAACTGTTCAGCCGCTACGACACCCGATAAAAATCGGCCCGACATCCGACATAGTGGGAACGAGCTCTGAGGTAGCTTTTGAATGCTGAAAATGACATCAAACGACAGCTTAAAGTACAATACCTATTCAGAATCGTTAACAACGAGCGAACAAGTGACGCGTTAATTTATTAAGTCACCGAAAACCTTTTTCATTGTTATTTTAAAACAAGCATTTAATTAAAACTCGTACATTGTTTCAATCTGCCTTTGTTTCTCTTCCGTACGTATCTACTGTGATTTAAATGGATAAAACTCTGCTAAAATGCGTAATGAAGGCGTTTTGCAGATGTTTTCTTTGTACTTACAATTAGTCGTGTTCAGGTTTATCTTGTAGGGAAATTTTATAGGCACGCATGCTCTATTTTAGAGCATATTCTTCATGTGTTCAGAACGATAATAATAACCAAAACAACCGCCTATGATCTATTTTTTAATCTCTGATAATAAAAGGACAATTTTGCATCTGCCATTTTTTTATTGTAATTGAGGTCTCATATTAAACTTAGAGATTTATTATTGTAAAATGAAATTCAGAAAAGGAGAGAATGATTGACCGGAAGAATGGTTATCAAGTTCGTTCACGAACACATTACGTCAGGCGCCTTAGAGCGCTCAATCCATTCCGTTGGTATCTACCTCAAATTGCATATTCTAGTGTTCTAGTACATCGCATCGGACTCAACGTTCCAATTCGGACCCCGGATAAGACATAAATGCAGCAACGGCTCACAAACCTGCAGCCTATTCGGTCCAAATCGACCAGCGGCTACATGACTGCTGCAATGACAGAATTATTTATTTAGGTCAGCTGGTACGCTGCCTGTTCATTTTCTTTGTTTCACTACAGTATTTTAGGTTGCCATTTTCTGTGTCGTAAAAGGTAACTAAGGAAGGTCAAGGTAAGTCTTAGAAAGAAAGAAATACATTTATTGATAGAAATTTGACACAGATAAATCATTTTAGCTAAATAAATAACAATTTAATGATTATGTATCTAGAAAAAAAAATAAAAAAAACCCACAGTTCCGTACCAAATAGCACCAAAAGGGCCACACTGAGCTTAAAATGTTTTAGGCGACTGACTAGCAACCTGTCACTATTATAAGTACCCCTTAGACAGCACACATACATACATACATACATACCGTCACGCCTCTTTCCCACAGGGGTAGGCAGAGACCACTTTGTTCCACTCGCTACGATCCTGACATACCTCTTTTGCTTCATCCACATTCATTAGTTTCTTCATACATGCTCGTCGATTTCGGGTACTCTTGACCTGACCTGTTTCTAAAACGTCCGCGATTTGGTCACGGAACGTCCGTCTAGGTCTTCCCCTCCCAACACATCCATTAACACTTCCAGCATAGATCTGTTTAGTCAATCTTAGACAGCACACGGCGTCGCAGTTGACGCGCAGATGACGCAAAGGAGATTCGAAAGCTACTATAACCACGGAGTGATCGTGAAACGCGCGTCTACTGCGCGTATACGCAGTTACAGAGATACAGCGTTGTAGACGTTTGTAGCTTCAACGTTTCAATCCGCTCCTCTGCCCCTCCACTGCTCCTTCGTACGCGCTTTAAACATATTGCAAGTGCGTTTCATACGCGCGTTTGTATTGAGTTTTACGCATTTTGAATCTATACAAACTCAAAAATCGACATCAACGGCGCAGACAACGTGCGTTCTTGAAACGCGCGTCGCCTGCTCTTTTTAAATGCGACGTCTGCTAGGAGCCCTAACTTAAAACCTACGATTGTGCTAGAAATGACTACGAGACGTGAAATAGTCAAGGTTTTGTCTGTGTAGCATTTGGAAATAGAGGCGTGTATATGTATGAGTTTTAAGGATAAACATCGAAAGCAGAATGTTTCCCGCTCCGCGCAACTCACGTACTACTTTTACGATGTGTTGCCGTAACTAATAAATGTTATTTATTTGCATGACACTACTGTTTGTAAAGCGTAAACGGTTGAAGTTGATAGTGATCTCATACATACATACAGTCACGCTTCTTTCCCACAGGGATAGGCAGAAACCACTTTGTTCCTCTTGCTACGATTTGATTTAATAAAAAACATACAATATGTACATTAAAATCATGCCTTTTACGAAAACACGCAGTGCTAGACAAAACTTAGGTATGCAATTAATGCAGAAACGTACTTGACGCGAAAAGTCAGGCGCACAATTCATACAAACCATGCAGACTTTTTGTGCGCCGCAGACTTAATCGCACAAAAAGTGTGCAGTCTGCACTACACCTTACGCCACCGCACATGGTAACAGCCCCTGACTAGTAAAAGACAGTCAAGTCCTTGCTCTAGTGCAAGGCTGCTCAACCTTTTGAAAAGTCGGACCAAACGGTAGATTCAGTCGTTAACGAAGGGCCACTTACTTTTTCTACTATAACTAACGCTATACTATAGACCGATAGGTACCTAAAAGATGGTAAACAATCTTGACGTGTCTTTTTATTTAAACATACACTTTATAAATCAAAATCTTTACATTTTACAATTTAGGTATGAAAAAATCATTTACTTTCATAATTGAATTGTATAGTGTAACGATTTTCATTTTTAGAGTGTGTATTTCAATAATAAGACATGTCAAGATTGTTTACTATCTTTTAAGTACCTACCTATCGGTCTAAAGTATAGGTCAGTTATTGCTGGAAATTCATCCAAGCCATACTTGCGCGGGCCATTTAAAATTCTTCCGCGGGACACACTATGGCCCGCGGGCCTAGGGTTGAGCAGCCTTCTTCTAGTGTAAGTACGACGATAGTTGACACACGGAAAGTACCTATAACCAAACCACTGATGGACTAAACGCGTTGATAATTTAATGTTGTTTACACCATTCTGTCCACACAACCCTAGCAACACTGGGTTTCGATTCCGAGTCACGTGCACTTGAGCGGCATCTGCTCAGGGTTGCCAACTTTTTGAAGTTTTTTTTTTAAACATTGGTCATAACAATTTAATTAATTATTGAGTAACAATTTAATGTGTGCTATTTTTAGTCATTATTTATTATTTCTGTGTATATTTTATTACTCTAATTACTCTCTATTCTACTCTTATTATTTTTATTACTCTTAGCTTCAGCTAATATAGCCTTATGGTATAGTATTTTCTGTACTATATTATGTTTCATAACATATTTTACAATGAACTGACATAGAGAAAGACTAGTTATGCCCGCAACTCCATCCGCGTAGAATACTGACTTTGGGTAGCATTTCAACCGTTAGCATCCCTTTTATGGCATTTTAAAATAGGCCAAGTCCTTTTTTAGTCTCTACACTATTATGTGTATCAAATTCCAATGAAACCTAGCACCTACCTACCTTACCTTACGTTTAGTACATACCTAGCTTTCTTGTGAAAACGCGACAGACAAATAGAGTTTACTTTCGCATTTATGATTAGTAAGAATACTAAGTAATACATAATAATATTAATAATCAATGATCGGATCTAGGATGCAATTTCCCGGGGTTTGGGTCCATAATATTAAGATGGATATTACTTACAACCCCGCGACTTTTTTGATATTGTATTTATCATTACAAAAAGTAAACAATTACACATGATCAACCTCTTTTATGAAATGGAATGACCACTTGAAATAAGCAGTAGATAATGTCTTGACAGATATTGTCATTCAAATTGAGCCCTGCATATCAAACACATTATCGACAAATAATAATAATTTCATTACAAATATCTATTATTATTTAGACAATTCTAGTGTTCTTTAAGTGTGCAAATATTAAATGACGCTTTTTTTAAATTTAGCCCACTATCCAAAATCCCGGGAAATTTCGAGGCACATCCACGATAAGCATAACGTTTAAGGTCGTTCACCCCAAATTGCATCCTAGATCCGATCACTGATAATAATACAATACATTTAGTACAGGTGACAACCCTATCCATTCGCTCCTGAATAAGTAAATTCTGCATGCACTCTTTTCGTTGTTGTAACCTTGTTTGTGCTGCCACACTTTAGTTTGGAATTCTTAATTTCAGTAGCGAACATGGCCTCCGTGTGGCATCTTATTTAGTATAACTAGGTAGTTGGAAGTAGATGGATTATGATCCAGTCAATAGAAACAAATTAAAGGGGTTACCTGGAAAGATTTCCGGGAGTTTTGAAAATTGGTGAATTTATAGATTTTGATGTGCTCTTTCCGAATTTCAACTTTGCCACCTCGTATCTTTGCCGCTAACGCCGCCATATTGGAAAAATGGCGCGTAAAAGCAGTTTTTTGACAATATCTCCTGTCTGACTAATTTTACGATAAAACAGTGTATTACAAAATAAAACTAGAGGCAATTGTCTACAATTTATGTCTTAATGTTTATTCAATAAAGTCCATAGTTTTGGCGTACGAGCGCCACAAAGTACACTTCGCATATTGTGTTGGTAAGCGCATAACTCAACAACGCCTGGACCAATTTGGCCAATTCTTTTTTTTAAATGTTTGTTGAAGTTCAGGGAATTTTTATACGATGATAAAGTATTAAAAATATCGAAAATATTGTTATCCTATACAAACTTTATCGACTCGAAAAAACAGCAAGCACAGTAGGATTTCAGACATCTTACGCGTTTTTGGTAAAATGGTCTCTACTTTAGCTCAAAAAAGACGCAAACGCCGCAAAATTTCATACGTCTCACGCTTTTTTGCGAGCAAAATAGAAGTACCTATTTCGTTCATTATACGAGCACTGAAGTCGGTAAAGCGATAGTTTCTTACATAAAGTTAAGGAATTAGCCCTTAGATATTTATAACTCCATAAGATACGGCTGGCGAAACCTCTATTGAATGACAAAAGACAAGCTGAGTTTTTCGTTGAGTAGTGTTGGAGTACACTTTGTGGCGCTCGTACACCAAAACTATTGATTTTATGAAATAAACACTGAGACATAAATTGTAGGAAATTGTCTCTAGTTTTATTTTGTACTATACAGTTTTATTGTAAATTGAGTCAGACAGGAGATATTGTCAAAAAACTGATTTTACGCGCCATTTTTCCAATATGGCGGCGTTAGCGGCATAGATACGAGGTGGCAAAGTAGAAATTCAGATAGAGCACCTCAAAATCTATAATATTACCAATTTTCAAAACTCCCGGAAATCATTCCAGGCAAAACTACCCATTCATCAGGCTATTAACCAATGAGGTAAATTTTATTTACAACTAACGTCCCAGTTTCTCATAATTGGACGTATGATTTTTTTGTATTTTTTTAAACCCTTGATTAAACTTTTGTCCAAGGCGATTGAATTGAGTCATAAATAAAGGAATTAACACAAACAGAAGTCGATCTATACTTTGGGCATTTTTTTGCCCCTAGTCCTACATAGGCCTATATATACAGAAAACAATACAAACAGTGTCTCAAAAACCAGTAATAACCCGGTAACGGGTGATAGGACATGTTATAATTATAGTAGTTATTAGAAAAATATGAAAATATTTTATGTCATGTACATTTTATGTACCTAAACACAAGGCTTGAAAAATCGTCACCGTTTGTCATTTTATTGTTTTTTTATAATAATTTGAAAAATACACGACAAAGATTTTTTTTCTATTAAGTACTGTTATGATGATTGATTTTCTTGTCCCATCACCCGTTTCCGTATTATTGTTGATTGTTGGGACATAATAATAGTAAATTCATCTCCTACTCCCAAATTAGGCAATTTGATACCTATGCTATGGGTACTAAAGAATGTATAAAACTTACCTTTATAGACAAAAATATCCAAGGCTCGAGAAAAAATATTCGTATTCATATCATTCATATATTGACGGGAAATCGAACACGGGACCTTAAACTTCACAGTCAGGTACTCTAACCACTGGGCCATCATAGCTGTATTATCCGTACCAATCCGTACCAATATATAAATGTGAAAGTGTGTTTGTTTGTTTGTCCGTCTTTCACGGCTAAACGGAGCGATGAATTGACGTGATTTTTTAGGTAGAGATAGTTTAGGGCATGGAGAGTGACATAGGCTACTTTTTGTCTCTTCAAAACCCCCCATTTCCCTAAAGTGAGGGGTGGAAGTTTGTGGAAAATTCCGCAATTTTCAACGTAGAAAGCTAAATTGGTATGTGTGCTATGTCATCTTCTGTGACATCCCGAATTTAACGCGAGCGGAGCCGCGGGCAAAAGCTAGTAATAAATAATAACAAGACTCACGTTTTAATGCTATAAAATTATTTTATTTATCAATTCTTAGCCGATAATTAGCAACTAAAAATAAACACCGCATCACATTTAGCAGTAGTGAACAGAGTGATACTTATTTTCTATAACGTTGGCAAACATGAAAGATGGATTCTGCTAACAATTTAACAATTTTAAGAAACATGTAAATACTGACAATGCCCGCGCAAACCATGCAGGTTTCGAACAATTTGGTACAGGATTGTAAAAATGCATCATCGCTTGTGTGATAAACATTTTGTACTGGAAGACGTGGTATTATTAGAGACTTTAGTCGTTCTTGCAGTGCATCCAAGTCTTTTGATGAATAAATGCCGCCGATTTCTCGACGTTGTCTCGCAGACAGAACGGCATTAGATGCCACTTTTGTCGACGTTGACTTTTGATGGCTTGCAGTGAACCCTCCTTCATTCGGCCTCGCGTCCGTCCCTATAAAAAAAAAGTGTTTGACTCGTACATGAAATATAAATGTAATGAAAGAAAATAACGCGGATAACTCTCATCTAAAATCGATTTTAGCTCGATGTGCTTCGGTTACAAAATATGTACCTACAGAGCGCCTAGTGTAGTGTAGGCGCCTCGAAAACGACAATGGACTCGATAACGATTTCGTTTGAGAATTAACGCGGAATTGTATGGAGACGTGTCGACCGCGGCAGTCGTGTAAATGATCCGCTGGCGGCGCTGTCTCAGTTTCCATACAATTTTGCGATAACTCGCAAACGAAATCGTTATCGAGTCCATCATCGTTTTCAATACACTAGACGCTCAGGTAGCTATCTGTTAAGCGGCAGGCTAGCAACTTCTCACTATTATACATACATACTAACTTAAAACCATACCTATATAATGAAGGCAAAAGATATCATGGCCACATTTTTACTTACTATATTATACTATTGCACTTACTTGGGACGTCCATAGTGAAGATGGCGACGCAGAAAAGGATTGCTAGATAGTACACCATTGTTGACTTATAGATTACTAGCTTTCCGCCCGCGGCTTCGCCCGCGTGGAACTCGGTTATATTGCGGTATAAAGCACAACTATAAGAAAACTTCTCGTTTCAAACGACACACAGCGCCATCGATCTATCATCTATCGATCGATCATCGACCGATATCGATCTATCATCGATTGATATCGATCTATCAAGCAAACTATATTTTTGTTTTCCCTCGGGAACATCAATTTTTTCCGGGATAAAAAGTACCCTATTATTTAATCCGGACTTCTATCTTTATGTCTGCAAAATTTCAAAGCAATCGGTTCAGTAGTTACGGCGTGAAAGCGGAACAAACAAACAAACAAACAAACAAACAAACAAACAAACAAACAAACTCACTTTCTGACTTATAATATTAGTAAGGATAAGGAAGTAAGGATACTTATGGCTGCTACTTCCAATGACAACCTGAAACATGCGAGAACGATGTAAACGTTTCCATCGTCTATAAGGCTAAGCGCGCACTACGACTTTTTGTCGCGCGACAATTTTGTCGCAGAAATGCAACGTAAGGGTTTATATGTCATCGCGCACACTATGATGAAAAAATCAGTATGGACAGCGCTATTTTAAAATCGTGTCGCACGACAAAAAGTCGTAGTGCGCGCTTAGCCTAACATTCTGTTGTTTCTTCGGTGGATGTCGTAAGAGGCGACTAAGAAATAGGTTTAGGTTTGAGTGCAGCGCAGACAGCACACTTTTTGTGCGATTGAGTCTGCGGCGCACAAAAAGTCTGCATTTTGCACCGGAATTTTTGTGCGTTGTGTGCGTTACTACATATTGCATAGGTTCAATTTTCACAGACTAAAAAGTGCGTCACGGATGGTCTGTCGTCAGCGCAGACCTTTAGGTGTGTCACTATTGTACCTTTGAAATTGATTTTTAAACCAAATATTGTGCTAAAAGTAGAATACGTAGGTATAGGTTTCGTCTATGTAACCTTTCATCTGATCTTAAGTAGGTTTGTGTATGTAGAATAACAAGCAGATATCCCCTCGGAGGTATGTTTTCCTTATGTTAATTATCCTGTTTAGCTATTAGTATCATTATTATATATTATTATTTTTATTATTTTAACCAATTAATTATTAGTCCGTGTGGTGTCGGGTTTAGAATAACACTTCTCCATTTCTTCCGTGGATGTCGTAAGAGGCGACTAAGAACATAGGTTAAGGTATATTTTAGGCGACAGGCTAGCAACCTCTCACTATTGTACCTGCCACCTCAAAACCTAAAAAATATTATGCTAGAAGTGGCTACAAAACGTGAAATAGTCGATGTAAGTATGTCGTTTTGTGTATGTAAAGTTTTGTTTGCTCTGCCTGCCCTGTTTGGGAATACAGGCGTGATTGTATGTATGTATGTATTTTAACGAATTAGCTATTATCCTGTTACTTTGTTCTAGGATCAATAAAAAGTCATAAATACAATACAATCAATTATGGACATACGTACATACGTGTGCATACTGTATTCTCAAATGGGTTATGGGATGGGGTAGGCAGAGCACACAAAACGCCACACAGACAAAACCAGGACCATTTTACGTTTCATGGCGACTTTTGGCATATTTTTTTGGTTTTAAGTTAGCAGGTAGGTATAATAGTAACAAGTTGCTAGCATGTCGCCTAAAACATACCTTAATCTACTTATTTTCCTTAGTCACGTCTATGTACGTGAGCAAATGGCAAAAAATACTCAAAATGTATAAGGTAAATGTCCCTGTGCTCGCCACTGACCCAATGCTTGGCACTTGCAACCTAAGACAGGTGACAGATAGGTGTCATCTATTGGGCGTTGAGGCGTCGAGCATTGGCACTTTTACCTTAGTAAAATAATATTGCACAAACACAAACGCAACCGCAACGCAAAGTTGCGTCATCTAAAGTTGAATTGAAACTTAGGACAAAGCCAGAAAAAAGTTCCAGTCAGTAGCCAAGATATTCGATTAAGGCCAATAAAATCAAGAAAAAAAAAGGAAATTCCATAAATGGGAGTTTATTTAAGGTGTAAGAAAAATGTTACAGAAATAAAAACGCACATTGGGGAAAAATGCTAGCAAGCTGTCACTGTAATATCACGTTTAACCATCTGATTACCCTGAAGTTGCTAAAGAAAGATAGCACTAGATTTTTTAATTCTGTCCTCTGACTACCCGTGTTAGGAATACAGGCGTGAGAATATGTAGGTATGTAACAAGATTTCGTTTTATTTATTATTAATTCGTTTATTAGAAGATTAGAACTCAATAATGTACACCAGATCTAGCTGCTATGATGTTTCTTTATAAGTTGAGTGTTGAGGACTACCTTTTCCTCCCTGCTCGCTTAGAACAATTTATCTTTTCTGTTTAAATTTTAGAAAGATATATGCTTAACTGGTTTAATAGAAAGAAGTATGCTTAGCTGGTTTGGTCATGTAGAGAGGATGGATGAAAGAAGATTGACTAAACAGATCTATGCTGGAAGTGTGAATGGATGTGATGGGAGGGGAAGACCTAGACGGACGTTCCGTGACCAAATCGCGGACGTTTTAGAAACAGGTCAGGTCAAGAGTACCCGAAATCGACGAGCATGTATGAAGAAACTAATGAATGTGGATGAAGCAAAAGAGGTATGTCAGGATCGTAGCGAGTGGAACAAAGTGGTCTCTGCCTACCCCTGTGGGAAAGAGGCGTGACGGTATGTATGTATGTTTAAATTTTACTCATTCTCTATCAGGTAACAAGCCCAGTATTTTTTCACATTTTTACAACAAAAAAACTTACCGTCTTAGTATTCCTCTTTTTTATTACTGAATTGAACTTTGAACTCTTCGAGGAAATGTATTATGTTACAATCATAACTAGAACTGAGCTCCTACACGCGCTAAATTCTGTTTTATTAGACGGGAATGTTATCTTGATACCTACAGGGACTTCCCGTACGCCTGCAATGGTTATTAACCGACTTCAAAAAAAGGAGGAGGTTCTCAATTCGACCAAACTTTTTTTTTTGTGTGTAATGTTACTCGATATCTCGGAGACCCGTGGACCGATTTTCATTTTTTTTTTATCGAAAGGGTATAACTCGAAATTGGTCCCATTGGCACGAAATCAGGATCTGATGATGGAATCTTGGAGAAATCGAGGGAACTCTCCAAATGTTATAGGGACATGTACGGTGTTTTCGGTAATTTGTTGATGAAGTCAAGAATTTACATTCAGTAAACAGAATACTTTCAAAATACTGCTAATTTGAAGTCTGTTTTTTTTTTGTTTAAAATTGTTTTTAAAATTTTAAAGGAACTAAGCGTGTATGAAGTTTCCTTAAAACAGTCTTGCCATAAAGACGTATGGTCACAAAACTAAACTGATTATACGTTTCATATTTGTGGGATTCCCCGAAATGTGGGTTTTGTTTTCAAGCATAGACAATTTGTGGGTTGCCATTTGTGTAAAAAGTAAATAATAACTATCGCCTTTTACGATACTCGTATATTTAGTTGACGATGCGATAATAGTAGATATAGTCAAGGAAATTGATACCTGTGCCATTTTAAACCTTTTCATAGTGAGTTTCATATTGCTTTGATTAGTAGAAAGTATGGTATGTCACAGTGACATTTCTTGTGGAAAGGCACAAAGTGGCACAGTAATCAATTTCCTTGACTATACATGGAACTTCCTTAAAAATTTGCGAATAATAAATTTGATAACCTTCGATCCAATATTCAGAATTAAAACAGGAAAATAATCTTAATTGGCCTTATTATAATTATGTGAAACCGAGTACAGTCCAGGGCTTTAATTCACGAACCACGATGAACCTTTTGATGCTTAAGTCATTCGAGTTTTCCTTGTTCATTGATATAATGATGAAAAAAAAAATGAAAAATGAAAAAATATTTATTGTGTTAAAAATACAAAGTTTACATTGCAGTGTTTGGAATCTCCTAGTAAGCATATAAATACCTGTGTCAGGAGACCCCACTCTTCCATGACAAAATGGTTTATCAGACTTATAACTATATTTCTATGATATAAGTATACTTCGACATTCACTGTGGAATAATTCCATGGTGAATTAAAATCCTTGACCGTACCTAAAACCGAATGTATGGAGTCTTATCGGTATCCAAAACCGGTTTGATTGATCGTGATCATTTTAACTTTTTTTTCATCCTACTGTTCTGAACAGATATAATATATGAAGGACTATTGTCTAACGCATGGGCTAGTCCCAGTAAAATCCTTTCGTGCAACTAACTAACGCCCAACTGCCGTTTTGCTTACAGGTCATACACATACAATACATACCGGGTGTCCCGTGGCAGATTTTGGATAACAAAGTTAATTCTAAAGATGTTTTTAATTGAGAATATAAATGTATTTGTAATGAAAAGAAAGATGAATCATGCGGATTTTGTTTTTTAAAGCGTACTTTATCGAAATGTGTTCCATCGCAGCGCAATCACTCGGGGATTTTTTCCAGTGCATTCTGATTGACGCGCTGCAGTACTGACGGAAAAATAGCGTCAACTTTTCGAGTCATATTATAGTTTAATTCTAAAAGATTCGTCAGGTCATTATCGTATTAATTTATCTTTAAGTTTCCCCCATAGATAAAAAAAAAACCAAATACGTGAGATCTGGTGATCTGGATGGCCATGCCAATGTCTTTAAACCGGCTATTCGATTTTCTGAGGAAGATTTTTACTAAGAAGGGTCATCACATGTTCCTAAAGAGCTCCTGCCGCTCTCTGACCGACTAAGTTTTAAATTCCTGTACCAATTGGCTCTTTAAAAGATGGAGTTTAATGTCCAAGCTTGAAAAACGGTGCATCATGGTTTTTGGCAGCCGCAAACTTGACGCTTTCTTGCACTCGGAATGGCGGGGGGACTATTTTGCACGTTGCTTTCAAAACGTCCAATGTTTTGATCAGTCTTTCACGTTTGGCTGGGACCTAGAGGTGGCCTCTTTTACTGTTGGACGTGTTGCATGGAACTTCTGGACCCACGTCCTAATCAGAATTCCACTCGGTCCGTCACTTAATAGACGAATATTGTAGTGAGAACAAAATGACCGGTGAGCTACAGCGCAGAAATTTATGCTTTAAAATACGCTTTAACTGCGAAACCGCGGTGCACGCCAGTCCACTACTGCACCATGGGTAAACAATCCGCACAAATGCCAAGTCAAACGGTAACACTTTCCCGCTCCCACGCGCAACCGTTGGAAAAATATTCAAATTTCAAATCCAAAATCTGCCACGGGACACCCTGTACATACATAAACGCTAGTTCGAGTCTCTTCAGTGAACATGATAAATATTAAGGGTTAAAATACAACAATCATACAATCAGGCGTATGTTCCCAAATGGGGTAGGCAGAAGATACAAAACGCTACATAGACAGAACGATGACTATTTCACGCTCTGTGGCCGCTTCTAGCATAATATTTTAGGTTTTGAGGTGGCAGGTACAATAGTGACAGGTTGCTAGCCTGTCGCCTAAAGTATACCTTAACCTATGTCCTTAGTCGCCTCTTACGACATCCACAGAAGAAATGGAAAGGTGTTATTTTTAACCCGCCACCACACTGGGATAAAATGAAAAAACAATACATACATGGTCAAAATTAAGGGTAAGGGTATACTTATCAAGTTTATGGCCAAAGTGTTATGACAATCGATATTATGACAATAGTTTGTATGCAACAAGATGGACATGACCATATTTATCTACAATAGGCTTGCAAAAGAACTGTAAGTATTGTGTAAGTGTTTTTAGCTGTTGCAGAAAATTTATTGCTTGGCAAGATGTGCGTTCTTGGCATCGGTCGTTGGCAGAATGCTAAGTTGTACGCATAGCGGTTAGCGCTAAATTATTCGTACACTTTTTCCGTTCTATCTATTCTGGGTCATCATACTCATCATTATCTCAGCCATAAGACGTCCACTGCTGGACATAGGCCTCCCCTGTGTGGACTTACGGCGACCTTGATAACGTCGCCTGTCCATCTTGTAGGTGTAGTTTTTCCGAGTATGGTGAACCAACTCCAAACTATTAATTAAATACTGAATTTGGGATCTGTTAGTTAAATCAATAAATACTCTGGTAGGTATTATGACATTAGAAAAATCACGATGAAGTGAAAATATTGTGTATTAGCTAGGTTTATTAAAAGTTCTTTGTCTTTGTTTTTCCCGCATTTTCAATATTTCTTCGCTCCTATTAGTTGGAGTGTGATGTTATATAGCCTAAAGCCTTCCTCGATAAATGGCCTATCCAATACAAAAAGAATTTTTCAATTCGGACCAGTAGTTCCTGAGATTAGCGCGTTCAAACAAACAAACAAACAAACTCTTCAGCTTTATTATATTAGTATAGATTTAGGTTTAAAAACAAATAAAAGAGATAAAATAGTGATAGGTCGCAAGCCTGTCGCCTACCTACCTTACCTTAGTCTATTTCCTTTGACGTTTCTTATACGACATCTACAGAAAACATGGATTCTAACCAAGTGATTCAGAACTAAATTTAAGAGCCACGCAATATATTCACAATGTCATCTTACACGTAATTCCACGAAGCCATGCATATTCATTATATGCAAACGAGTAAAAATATAGTCTTAGTATTTATCAAGACCGTAGCGTGAGCGAAATAAATTAAGCTATGTAAGATCCTTCAGAACCTAAATTAAACATGAAGATTTAAGGTGTGATTTCGATCACGACTGCACGAAACGGTAACGAACACTAGACGAAATGTTTACAAGATTTTTTTTTTACTAACATTCATTTTGATACCAAATGAGCCATTGCAATTTGGACCATTATCTATGCAGTTTTGACTAAGAAAAATTTAGACCACTTTCAAGTTAGACGACATGCGAATTCTGTTTAGACGAAATACTGGTCAGTTAACTAAAGCTGGCACGTAAAACAGACGTACGCATTGGGTTTGTGTAGTATCTGTGAATTAGCACGCGGCGTGACTTTGCACTGCATACGTATCATGAAAAGTCTGCCTGATTTGATCAAAATTATTAATTTTAAACATACTGTTTGGCGAGATTGCACAAGTGTGAGTACTGTGAACGTGCCAGCTTTAGTTAACTGACCTATACTCATTAGACCAGTGAGTGAATTGACTATTTGCATCTTAGACGGAATTATACTAATCCCCCTTATAAAGGTGGATTGGTTGGTTACAATCACATCTTGTCCAGAATAACCATATAACTTAAGGTACAGAGAAGAATATAGGTACAGTCATTTGTATACATGAAACAATACATTCGATTTTTTTTTTAAAGTAATAGCACGGCAAATCATTTCTTCACACTTAAGATTATGTTTTTTAAATGACATGGGCGGTCGGTTTCAAAATCGTAACTGCATAACGCAATGACGTGCAGTCTACGTTTGCTTCTGCAGCGCGCGGTCGAGATCGAAATCGTACCTTAAAGCTTGAGGTGCAGCTCCTCTGATAGCGATTTGTTAAGATTCCATGAACACTATGATGACAATGACAAGGTAAGTACATACAACCAATCACGCCTATGTTCCCTAATGGGGTAGGCAGAGCGCACAAAACGTGACATAGACAAACCATGTTTATGACTAAGTATTTCACGCCTCGCAGCCACTTCTATTTGAAAACATAATGGAAGAGGTAAAATAGTGACAGCTTCTCAGCCTATCGCCTAAAGCATACCTATACCTTATCCTAGTCGCATTTTAAAACATCGACGGAAGAAAAGGAAAACTATTATTCTAAACCCGACAAACTGTGTAAGCTACATAGTCTACACAGGTTATTTCATATTTTAACAGAAATACGTACACTGCGCCGCGATCTCAACACTTTGGCCCAAAGTTCCACGACAACTAATACGAGGACGACACTGAAAGTTTTTAGAATTGGCCACTTAGAAAAGATACAACAAATAATTTTAAACAAAAAAAAACCGACTTCAAATTTGGGCTATACTGAAAGCATTTGTCTAATAATGAGGGTGACCTTCCATCACCAGCAGGCCTCACTAATTACTGAAATTATAATTTCCAGTCTGCAGGTGCATTCAGTATTGAAAAAATTATCCTTTAACTCCTAAGCATTGAGGAGTTGACCTTCCATCATCAGCTCAGTCATATTTTTTTTACTGCCAGACGTAAATACTGGTGTAGCTTTGAAAAATGTACTAAAAACATTACCTGTGCCAATAAAATTTGAGGGTTGCCCTCGATTTCCCTCATATTCCATCATCAGATCAAGATATGCTGGCAATGGGACCACCTGGAAACTATACCCTTTCAAAAAAAAAAAAGAATTTTCCAAATCGGTCCAGGCGTCTTTGAGTAATCAGCGAACACACATAAAAAAAAAAATAAAAAAAATAAAAAAAATATCCCGACGAATTGAGAACCTCCTCCTTTTTTTGAAGTCGGTTAAAAATATATTCGTAATTTAAAAACGGAACTCTTGGCCAATATCATTGAACATTTCATTCGACTGTCATTTGTTTTTTCCATTTGGCGGCAAATTAAAAACAGCTAGTTTCACGTCCAAATGAATTTAACGCGAGAAAATTTTCGTGCAATGATTTTTATGACTTTTGGTGTCATTTAATTCAACAAAAAAGTTATGAAAGACTTCTATGAGGCTATTTTCGTAATGTTTTAAAAGAAATAAGTAAAAAGCGTCGCGAACTCAACACTTTGGCCCCAAGTTTCCCTGCAACTAATACTTACACTTCGCGAACTGCAGCTTCTAATTAAAAGTATCTCATTCAAAGCAGGTGCATTTCCTTACTGCACTTAATAAGGATTAGTCGGTATTAATTTGCACCGGGACAGAGTTACGGACCTTTCTGTTGCAGTTTCGCTTTAGAAATGCATTTTATGGCTGAAGACCTAACCGGGGACATATCGAAATTGAAGAAAAGGAAGGTAGAGGCGATGTTGTAAGAATTTACGAAACACTTAGGCGCAGCGCAGACGACAGAGTTTTGTGCGATCGAGTCTGCGCAGCAATAAATTCTCTGAATGGAGCGCTGACAGTTTCCACGAAACTCTGAATGGAAATTCCTGGAAACTGTCAGCGCGCCATTCAGACAATTTATTGCTCCACAGACTCGATCGCACACAACACTGTCGTCTGCGCAGCGCCTAAGCGGGAGTGGATTTGCGCGCGATATACCTACAGGGTGGCCGGAAATTGACCGTCAATATTTTATCCAGTGGTCGGGAATACGCGTTTGAAAAACCCTGTAAAACATTACCTGAAATTTTCATTGTTGACCTTGTGGGAGACTAATGTTCCATCGCTCGTCAGATCATCATCATCAGCCTATATACGTCCCACTGCAGGGCACATGCCTCCTCTCAGTATGAGAGGGCTTGGGCGATAGTTCCCACGCGGGCCCAGTGCGATTTGGGAACTTCACACACAACGTTGAATTACTTCGTCGCTATGTGTAGGTTTCCTTACGATGTTTTCCTTCACCGAATAGCTCGTGGTAAATATTAAATTTGATATCGCACATAAATTCCGAAAAATTCAGAGGTGCGAGCCCGGGGTTTGAACCCACGACCCTCTGCTTGAGAGGCCACAGTTCGAACCGCTAGGCTATTACGGCTTTTTTCGTCAGATCACTGAGCCTTGATTTTGACTATTAAATTTTCCGTGTGCTCTGCCTACCTCGTTAGGCCAGACAGGCGTAAATGTATGTACATGCCACACAATAAAATCTTATCAAGGATCAGGACGTTGTCAACTTGTTCCTCTCCACTATTTATAAACATGTTTAAGAAACTGCAACAAAAGCGTATTTTGAAGCGGGTTGCACGGAACTGGGTTAGCCTTTGGCCCTCCGGAAGTTACAAGACCACGATAGCGGAGGCAACATAGCTTTAGAAACTATGTTAACTGTGTACTGTATGTTATACAAACTTTATGTTTTGAACATTAATACCGTGAGACTCTCTCTTAAAAAAAGGGACCACAAACTTCTTCAATCGAGTTTAACTTGAAATTTCGGGAAACATTAATGTTAAGTTTTTGACACTTTCCAATCTCAAATAAGAAGAAAACATATTTAAAACTTAGAACATAGATACCGTCGGCGCGATGATGCAAGCTTTTGTAACGTTGAGTCCCTGCGCAGACGACAAACGAACCGGGATGGACTTTTTAGTCTGTGAAAATAGAACCTATGGAATTACACGCACACGTCGCGCAAATAGTCCGGCGCACAATGCATACAATCCATGCAGACTTTTTGTGCGCCAAAGACTCGGTCGCACAAAAAGTCTGCAAAAAGTCTGAAAAAGTGATGCGCAATAATTGTTTATGGAATTCCGTACATCAGCCATAAACCGTTCGTTGGACGTCGTATAAAAGTTATCTTTGGAGATTTTATCCAGAGTGAGAATGAAGATAAAGTTATGCATCCGACTGTGTACAGTCAGCCATTGTTTAATCAGCCATTAAAGTTAAGCGTCCACAGGTCCGCATCGCACGCATCGGACGCATCGGATTCAATCAGATGTATGGCGAAATGCCGATGCGTACGACGCCGACAGGTGGACGCACTTGTATGAGTTTCTATACAAAGAATACTACAATCCGTTGCGTGCGATACGTCCAATGTGTACGATACCGACAAGTGGACGCTTAGCTTAAAATACTTGTGATCCTATGTGAAATTGAATGCAATATTCGCATAAATAAATATTATTATGCAGTACTCACATTAATAACTACTATAATATAATGTTTTTCTTTCTTCGTTTTAACAATGAATTGTCACATCTGGCTAGCCAAGCTGTAAAGGCAATGTGGGCGGAAATTAGCCCCGTCCTAGAATATCTGCACCCTTTTCTTTGACCTCGTTCAATGGATAAATCGAGTCAAGCGTAGAGAAGGCTTTTAGTTAAACTTCAGCCGGTTGGCAGTTGAAGCGTGAGGAACAGACGGACAGACAGAGTGACTTTCTCTTTCAATAAAGAGGTTTTATTCATCGTATCAGAGAAAGTAGGAACAAATTCACAAATATGCAAACATACCTACAAACAACATGCATTTCCAAATGGGGTAGGCAGATGATACGAAACATTGCATAGACAAACCCGTGACTATATTTCACGTCGCGCAGCCACTTTTGGCATAACATTAGGGTTAACATAGATAAAAGACGAATTCCCTGTTTGGTGGTGGGGTTTAAGATAATACCTTTCCATTTCTTCCGTGGATCTTCAATGATGTTTTGTAATGTCCTTTTCGCGACAGTCTCGCAATCTGTCACTATCATATTTCTTCCCTTTAAACCTAAAATATTGCTAAAAGACGCATGAAATTTGAAAAAGCTATGGTATTGATCATGTAACATTTTGTATTCTGCTTACATCATTTGGAAATACGAGCGAGATTTTTTGTGTATGTATGAAAGAGGAATAACAGTGACAAGTTGCTAGCCTGTCGCCTAAAACATATTAGGCACCTAAACCTATCTTCTTAGTCGCTTAATCTACGAAGGAAATGAAGAGGTGGACGAGATGGTAAACGTACCCCAAGATCCGGGAAATCCACAAACGAATATAATAAAGTGAAAAGATTGAGACAAATCTCGAGTGAGTCAAGACTCACACAAGACACTATACAGTGATAAATGTAACTTAACAAAAATAGCCATCCCCAGAGTAAATTCTAAGAATGTAAATTGCTATTATATACATGGAACATTTGTCTGTCCGTCCAGTTTATTAGTGCCAGTGAGATTTACAAGCGAGCTATTTTAGAATTGTTGTCTTAATGGAAATTTGGTTTTAGTGTAAACTTTAAAGGACCGAATCATGCTATAAAACGAGATTGTGTTTCTAAGGAAATCCTTTGTCAGTTGATTGTATTTAGTTAAATTTAGACAGTTTTATGGCTATAAATAAATCGAGTGTTGCTGTCTTAGAAGATACTTGTGATGTCTTGATTGAACGTCTGTTGACATTCAACTCAACTCACTGTGAAAATTTTTTGTGTTCTATATTAATTAATTGAAATATTTATATGGCTTATTACGTATAAAAAATGTAGTTAATAAACGAACTAAAAACGTGTAATATTTCATTAAAATTATGAAGAAATATCTAAAACCAATCATAGACATAATTATGGACGAAGTAAACTGAGACTAAGGAAAATAGTTGAAGGTATATTTTGGGCAATTGACTAACCTTTCTATGTAATAGTTTAAAATTATTTGAACAAAATTGCGCCCCACAAACCGTATCTCACGTCATCATCATTACCATCTCAGCCACAAGACATCCACTGCCAAACATAGATCTCCCCTTTGGACATCCACATGTATCGGTTGAAAGCGACTTGCATCCAACATCTTCCGGCGACCTTTATAAGATCTGTCCATCTTGTAAGTGGAACTTCTTCGCTGCATTTACTGGTCCATGGCCTCACTCGAGCATTTTTCGACCCCATCAGCCATGTAGGTACTCTGAAATGTGGCCGGCCCATTGCCACTTCAACTTGCTAATCCGGTAGGCTATATCGGTGACTTTAGTTCGTCTTTTGCATCTTTTTTTAACCACGGGTTGCCACTCAAATTTGGGTCGCGGGCCATATCGAGATGGGTCTCAGGACCCGCGGGACTTTGAAAAACAAATCACAATCACTGCATTTCATTTGTTTTTAATGTTTATTTGGGTCGCGGGCTTCTAATATTTTTGAATTTTGGGTCGCTAGGCAGAAAGGTTAAGAACCACTGGTCTACTGGATCTCCTCATTTCTGATTCGATCACGTAGACACTCCGAGCATAGCCCTCTTCATGGCTCGTTGAGCGACTTTGAACTTTAAAATGAGACCAATAGTAAAATAGTACGTATTTCACGGGTTTGGAGTCTTTAAACACTTTACACGCCATTACTATACCCATTCTAAAACAATTAAGTCACCAAATTGTGTTAAATCAGTGCGCTTCCCGCCAAAACTCGGCGGCCATTTTGGCCGCCACATTGGCCGCCATATTGTCGGTTATCGATGATTATTATCTTTTACGATTATAGGTCGCTCGCCGCTCGATAGTCGAATTAATTTTAATACGAATGCAGGCTCGATTTAAATGGCGAGCGATAAAAATGACGGTAAACTGGGTACTTGACGGGAAAAATTCTTTCTGATTTTACTATTGTATATCGAATAAATTGTTTCCAGACCCAAAGAACGTTGTCATTATTAATGTAATGTTTTCCTTTGAAAAACAATTAATTGAGACTTAATGTTTACTGAAAATAGATTTCACGGTGGATCGGGAGTGTATTGGTTTACTAATTTTAACCATAAAACTTTTCGAGATTAGTTTTACTACTAATTCCTTATTGTTGTTTAATAATGTATGATACGTTTCGTGTGCTCTGCCTACCCGTACAATACCCGGGAATACTGCCGTGATGTAAATGTATGTATTTTTGTTGTTTTTTTTCTATGACTTTGATCTGCGATGTTTTGGTATTTAAATCAAACTCTTTTAAATCAAAATCATAAATCCAAAAAATATTGTGTACCATGTAAACTTCCCCCGAAAATTGGCTAAAATGAGATAAAGTAAGTAGTTTTTTAATACGTCTTTTTTTAACCCCAATTCACCTTTCATTTACTAGTCAATCGAATTCGACTCGCACTTGGCTGTTTTAAATACCCCAATCTATCAACAGGTTACGGCTTGTTGTTTGTGTCCCCATCTCGTTCTGAACAATGTTGCCATCTGCATCTAAACTAATAATAGACGCGCATTACTCACTGTCGATTAAGACAGACAGACAGAGTACGTCTCCAGTTAAGGATTATTTCCATCACAATGTGGGAATGTGGTGAAATCCAACGTGGGCTAATTAATTCCAGTGTATTGATATTCTCTAGGGTCATTAAGTGATTCGTCTGCGTAGTGTGGGGTAAACAGGTGCCCGTTTATCATCGTCGTCAGAGTCGTCATCGTCAGAATCATCATCGTCACCATCATCATAATATAGTTCTTCTGCAGCTTAGGGTAAAGATATAAAGATACCTTAACCAATAAGCAGGCAACCTGTCACTATTATACCTTTTTCATCTAAGTCGAAATATAAAATTATATCAGAAGTTTAGTGGCCTCGAAACATGGATTATGCATGGCTATGACTATATACGTGTAGCATGCTCTTCCTACTCAATTTGGAAAGGCATGACGTAGTATGTTGCGTAGATAGGAATGTTAAATGTGACATGCATGGCGGTTTGGTGATTATTTCACCAAACCCCAACGATCCTTCAAATATATGAGTCACATTCATCTCCGTTACACTCTATTTAGTCTTAGCTTCGAACTTCAAAGGGGTGTAAAGTGAGCATTATATTAATTTAGAGTACTTAAATCTGATTATATTTACGGTAGGTACCGTCATCATTTCCCATGTGTTGCCGGGTTTAACATAATACATAGGTACATACATATTCTCACGCCTGTATTCCCAAGAGGAGTAGGCAGAGCACATGAATTCGAAAATCCAGTGCCACATTTAGCAATTTCAGCAGGGTAACTAGATGGTTAAACATGATATTGCAGTGACAGGTTGCTAGCCCATCGCCCACAATACAGTAATCCTTTTCCCAGAGTCGATTCTTACGACACCCACGGGAAGAAAGGGGGAGGTGCTATTCTAACCCGGCACCACACGAGGAAACATAATACTTACCTATATTTTTCCGTGCTAGTGACCTATTAATACCTTTTAACTTAAAACCTAAATAATTAGCTACGTATGGCTAGGAATCGCGCGAAAATCTATACTAATATTATAGAGAGTTTGTTTGTTTGTTTGTTTGAACGCGCTAATCTCAGGAACTACTGGTTCGAATTGAAAATATATTTTTACGTTGGATAGACCGTTTATCGAGGAAGGCTTTAGGCTATATAACATCACGATGCGACTAATAGAACCGAAGAAACATTGAAAAATTTTGAAAAAACTGAAGAAATTAGTCACTATTCCACGCTGGCACAGCTAGTATCAAATAAAGTGAACGTCTAGTGTGGGCAAAATGATGATGGATTCCATAACGATTTCGTTTCCGAATTAACACAGCATTGTATGGAGACGTGTCAACCGCGGCAGTTGTGTAAACGATCCGCTGGCGGCGCTGTTTCAGTTTCCATACAATTCCGCATTAATTTGCAAACGAAATCGTTAAAAACTCCATCATTTTGAACACACTAGACGCTCTGATCGCGTTCGCTTCACTTCGTGTCGCGTCGCCCGCAAGTTTCGCTGAATTTGTTCATACTATGGCAGCTTGAATTTCTCGCGTCGCTTTGCCCTTTGCAAATCGGTTACCTAGCACGCCTTCTTTAGTATTTATCCTAATTAACTCAGCCCTAGACTCGCGAAGGAGTCATGACAAGTAACGTTTTCGTTTAGCAGCAAACAAAATGCGCTTGAATGATTAAACTTAATACATCACTGTCGGCGCGGTGCGTGTGATGGATTATGTTCCGAAACTGTTTTTATTCCCTAAAGTATGCACAGAGAATTTTTGATGCAGATTGTTCACTCGGTGACTTACCGCCATACTGATACAGACTTAGGTACATTGCGCCTGCATTCCAAAATGGGATGGCAAAACACACAAGACATTAGCACGGAACTTGTAGCATTTAAAATAGTGACAGGTTGGTAGCCTATCGCCTAAAATATATCTTATCCTAGTTTGTTGGTTGATACGAGTATTACAGAACGGAGAAGTATTATTATATACCAGTAAGCTTAGCACGGCAACAATCGTCAGTCATTTCGCGCGTGGAATAGACTACCTGACACTTTTTTATGTCATGTATACGCAGCCAAAACGTCGAGATGTAATAACAAACCGTGAATAAGTCCTGCGTCTACATAAATATGAGTGAGAAACAGGAAATTTTTAAACTTTTTCACGTCTCGAGTTAGACAGTGACAGTTATAGTTCTCGCGTGCAACTCTACTGCTAAGCCGGCAGATACCACACGGAGAAATTGGCAATAACTTTCTTGACGATTTGGTAGTTTATTCACTCATTTCAGGTATGTGGTGCCATCTACTAGCAAGAAGCAGAGTCATATGTTAAATTCTAGATGTCCTCCTTTTTTGTGATTATTTCAGCGGTTGAAGCGTGAAATGAAATACAGCCAGAGATATATCAAATTTATGTCATTTTTAGCGATTTTCATGAATTCTCTATCAAGCAGTTTATTTAACAAGTGGACTAACTTCATCTATTTTATTCTGCGGTTCAAGGACACATGGAGTAAAAGTTTTGCAGCGATGCACGGCACGAAACGTACTGTAAAAAGGGGTGAATAGGGATGACAGAGGAATTTGAGTAATAGCGCATCTATTTCCTTTATTCCGCTTAATTACCGTCGGATGTAAAAGGAATTTTTAATTTACACTAACATTACGACAGTTCCATAAAAAAACGTTTTAATTATAAAGCATGAGTAATAATTATTATTCATGCAGCTGTAATAATTATATCATTAGTGTAAATTTGAATTTAGTGTGGCGTGGGAATATAATAGCACCTCTCCATTTCTTCCATGGATGTCGTAAGAGGCGGCTAAGGAAAATAGGTTAAGGTTGTGAATTGGATTTCCATGTTGCCCCAATTAAGGACTGAGATCGGTTTTGCTACAATTTTATGATTATTGTTAAAACTACATGTGAAACAAACAAATCATAATTGACAAACCAAAACACATACAATTGGAATGATTTTCATAATAAATGAATAAGCACAAAAATATACTGTAATTCTGAATTAAAATTTTAATTTTGTCCTTTTTCAACCCCTTCTACAATATCAGATATGAATTATTAACCTGCGGAAAGGTTATCATAATTTCACAGAAAACATTTTTGCTGTAGAAACATTTAATGTTAATCTAAACTAGTATTTTAAACTAACTTTTTATAATTTGTCTAAGTACTTATTTTATGATAGCAGCTTTCTTCCCGTGGGTGTCGTAAGAGTCGACTCTGGGAAAGGGTTTGTGTATAATATTGTGGGCGATCAGCTAGCAACCTGTCGACCACACGACGAGCAAATACTCCGGCGCACAATGCTTACAATCCTCGCAGACTTTTTCTGGGCCGCAGACTCGATCGCACAAAGAATCTGTCGACTGCGCTGCGCCTAAATGTTATTCTAAATCCTTATAAAAGACAATAATTTTACTGTCGGACTGAATAGAACGATACATTTTAAAGTAATTTAATTCATTCTTTTAAAGTTAAGAGAGAATAAAGAATCAGTTCACACAAAACGATATAAAGCAGTAAACTCTGAACTCTTCGGAGGATATGGCCGAAGCAATTTTGGAATACTTTTCGTAGTCAGCAATTCAGTCGTTCAAAACTACGTGAATACCAAAGTTCGCTTTAGTTTGTGTGTCGCTCACACCGTAGCGAATGAAAAAGTTTTTTTTTTACTTTACTTTTTGTCAACTCTCGCAGCAGAGTCAGACCTATGAGATGGAAGGACGACATCCACCAACAGGCTGGCAGATATTGGATGCGGATGGCAATCGCCAGGCGAGGAAGAATGGAGAGGAGGCTATGTCCAAAGAACGACGACAGAGGCTACTATAGACAGATATACGTTTGTCAACTGTACTTTATTATCATCCATCCCAGATATACATACATACATATACATCATGCCAGTATGCCCTAATGGGATAGGCAGAGCACACAAAACGCCACAGACAAATCCATTACTACTTCTCGCTTCTTTGCCACTTCTAATATACTTTTTAGATTTTAAGTTAAGAGGTACTATGGTGACAGGTTGCTAGCCTGTCGCTTAAAATATACCTTAATCTATTTTCTTCGTCATCTCTTACGACTACCGTGGAAGAAATGAAGAGGTCCTATCCTAAACCTGACACCTGCGGCTACCATCTTATACAGCGTGGCCGGAAATTGACCGGAAATATTTAAACCAATGGTTCACACGTCTGAAAACCAAGTTTTCTACATACATACATCCATATTCTTACGCCTGTATTCCCAAGAGGGGTCGGCAGACCACATGAATTCAAAAATCCAGTACCACGTTTAGCAATTTCAGGGTAACCAGATGGTTAAACGTGACAGGTTGCTAGCCCATCGCCCACAATACACTAACCCTTGCCCAGAGTCGACTCTTACGACACCCACGGGAAGAAAGGGGGAGGTGCTACTCTAACCAGTTCGTAAAAAAGTGGTTGTGACATAATACGAACGACGGACAGACAGCTGTTTGTCTGTACAAACATGATGAATCTATAATGGTTCCGTTATTACTTTAATTTATAACTTGCAAGTAAATCTTGCCTCTCGTCGTTCCTTTGTCTCCATGACTTGTCCGGACTTGCACGTACCTATACTTTTCGTATGCAATTTTTCCATGGACGTTACGCGTCTGTCTGTCAGCAGGCCATCTTAAAGCTCAATACGCGACTCAATTTCCCTGAGCCGCGGCTGCTAGCCGGTTTGTCGATTATATTTACATTCCAGCGCCCATTCCGCCGCCGCAGCGCCCCAAAATTACCCTTTCGTATTTGTAACTATGTTTTAATAACTTTACCGTTGGGGGTTGCGCTGTGTTCGAGTTTTTCGGAATACATAACATTAATATTTCTCCTGTTTAAGTCCGTAATAGAAGTATGAATAGTGATAGGGTAATACCCTGTCGTCTAATATTTAAACACAGACATCATATCTATTCCGTAATTTATGTATATTTCCGTGTGGTGTCGGGTTTAGAATAACACCTTTCCATTTCTTCCGTGGTTGTCGTAAGAGGCGACTAAGGACATAGGTTAAGGTGTATTTTTGGCGACAGGCTAGCAACCTGCCAGTATTGTGCCTGCTACCTTAAAACCAAAAAGAACAAAAGTTTTTACCCTTTGGATACGGAACCCAAAAAATACTTGACGCACGTCGCATGTGCCAAGCAGAAACTCTATTAACGTTTTCTTTCACGTTACTCGGTACTCTGCAAACACATTTTAGGCACAATCACTGCTAAATATGTTGACGTATGTGGAATATACAGGATGATACCTGACATCGATTGCCGTATGGCGTCGAATTAAAATAACGCCTCTTCTTTTCTTCCGTGGATGTCGAAACTTAGTCTATAACATCGATCACTCCTGTATTCCCTATGGGGTTAGGTGAAACGCAACATGGACTAAACCAAGACTATTTCACGCTTTGTGGCCACTTTTTGCATATTTTTAGGTTTTAAGTTGACGGGTATAAAAGCGACAAACTTAAAATTATACTAGAAGTGGTTGTGAAGCGTGACATAGTCATAATCATGGTTTTATCTATGTCACGTTTCGTGTGCTCTGCATACCCGATTTGGGAACATAGGCGTGATTGTATGTATGTCTGTAAGGTGTGAAATCGAATTAGAGATCAAAAATGTAAACAAACAACTGTCAATGTCAAAGTGACATTCCAGACCTACCTGTTTTGTTACTAATTGATATATTATTGTATTAATTTTTTAACTACTTTTAGTTTATTGATTCATAGCAAAATTCGTAGCATATTATGTGATCTCTTTTGAAAATACGACATTGTACTTGTGTTCGTATGGATCCAGACGAACAACAAACATAAATTTAACAATGAAACAAAAACAAATAACGAAATAAAACAAAATTTAACAACAAACTAAAACTCAACAACAGAAAGCATAAGCGGGAGGGAACACATTCGATCACGACAGATGTCAGAAAACGAATTACAAGATGTATAAAATGGACGCTAAGCGCGGAGGTAGAAAAGCGGTCTACCCACGATCTTTTAAGTGTCGTCCATTGCAAATTGAACAATATTTCATAGATTCATCAGTTTTACTGGACTATTAATTATATAAATATGAATACGAATAAAAATACGAACCAAATGTTTACATTTTCTAACCAATGCCAGTGGCATAATTATAAAATAATCATTTATATTATTTGTAATTTAAAAAGATGTGCTATTTCCTTTGTTCGTTTAAATGTTTACATATTATGTTCACACGGTTTTATTCTGCTTAAAAATTAGTTGTACTCATTTTTATCTAGCGTAATTATTGAATTTTAAGTTTTTCTCATTGCGTTTGCTTTTATTGCAATGGCAACACGTTTGTTTAAATTTTTGATCTCTAATTCGATTTCACACCTTAAGTTCAGTTGACAAAAAGAACACCCAGAAAAAAACAACATTTTTCTTGTCAGGTTTTTCTTAAACTCTCCAACCTTTTCTCTCGCTTTAAATTCCTCGCAAACTCAGAGCAAATATCATCTGAAACCTAGTTTTCGTTCGGATGGGAAAGTTACTAACTGCATTAGAGTGGACAATCGCATCTGGAGCCGCGAGTAACAAAAACACTAGTTCTCCTAGCCGAGCCGAATGTCGTGTTTATGTTCGCTAAAGGGTAAAGCTGCCCTCTACTCAAAACAAAAATAATATATCGCACTGCTTTATTAACAGACCTTACTCTATACGTGAGACTTCTCTAAAATGAGACTTGATGAATTAATCTACAGTTAGGTTTTGAGTTGGGATGCATTTCGAGTTAACCCTTAACCACCTACCACCAATTTCAGTAAAATAACAACCTACGTGCGGTCCTGGAGACCGCTCGAGAATAATCACCACGAATTTAGGATCTATAATTTTGAAGAACGCATTTAAACGAGTAAAATACTCGATTATGCTTTAGACTTTTACTTTAGAACTTCAAATACCATAAACTATAATAAAATCTTGAGATATAGCATAATCTTTCAAGACTGGTAGATTTAACACAAAAATCGACTCTGATTACATTAAAAGACCTGATAGATAGAGGAATTCAAAAAATAAACCTTTTTGATTTATTTCTTTAAAATAAGGAGCTCAACTACAAAATTAAATAAAAAAACAGAACATTTATCGCCAAATTCAACAAAATTGCAATTCCCAAAGATCCACAGTTTTTCAAGGTAGTTGCAGCATATTTTTTACAAAATACCCGATTCAATCGGGTTCCACGTCACTACAATCGTCGTCTGACATATCCTTGTCATCTGAAACCTCCTGTACCAACCATTTTTCTATATTTTAATCGTTTTTATCCATGTTTCACAAAAATAAACAAAATTATGTGGGTGAAAAAAAATTACATAACCACCTACGAGCGGTCTCCGAGACTGTTAAAAGAATACAGTAACCACCTACATGCGGTCTCACAGACCGCCGAGGATGATTTTTAACTCACCAAATCCAAATGAGCATACGTCTGAACGAGTTGATGGCACGGCCGGCACTGCGGGAAGGGCCGGCAAAGGTACAAGGACACGGACGCGTGTGCGACGTACTCGCGTTCAGTTATTGACAATTTTGAGTAAACTATTGTCTGTGAGACCGCACGTAGGTGGTTAAGGGTTAACTCGTTTTGCTCTAGTAGTGCGATATGCTAGAAGTGGCCAGGAAACCTAAAATAGTAATGGTTTAGCTCAAAACTTAAAAAATATGCTACAAGTGGCCACGAAACGTGAAAAGGCCTACATAGGTAAGTAAAAACTACAAACTTCTTGTAAACTTATTGTAAAAAAAAACACATAAGTCGTAAATAAAAAGTGTAAACTTCTCAGGCAGACTTATGCTAAAACGGATATCTGCTAGCCAACCTGTGAGTACCTAGTATCTCTACTCTTAGGCTCAATTCACACCAGAAGAGCGGCGAAGCGCGGCGTAGCGGAGCGCAGTTTCAGTGTCATGAGAATTTCAATTTTATTTTCATTACAATAAGACTTATTATCGCATGAGAAACTCTAACGGATGCCCGCGGATCCGCGAGAATTCCAGCGCATTCCTTAAAGAAAGCCGTGCGACTGCGCGAGCTGTCGCGGGAATGCCCGAGGATGCTCGAGTAGTCGCGACGGCCGCTGTCAATATGTCAATATGTCAATATGTAAATTCCAGCAACTTCCTACGCATTCCAGCGGCTTCTCGAGCAGTCGCAGGAATCCTCGCGCATTCTCCACGGAGCGGGTCGCTGCGCTTCGCCGCCTTTCGCCGCTCTTCTGGTGTGAATTGAGCCTTACGACATCCACGGCAGAAATAGGAGGTCTTATTCCAACTCGACCAGAGAGGACAGGTCGAAACATCCGCAGGATTATTTTTATGACGTAAAAATACAGGCTTCTTCGCCTCGCCGCCCACAGCTGCCATAAATAACAATAACAGCTAAATCACTCCGTACCCCAAATCATCGTTTAATCCGAAACCTATCAGGACAGATAATCAACGTAATTTCGCGTGAGGGCCGCTCTGATGCCCAGTGACGGCGTTTGACAAGGGTGTGGACCACAGACATTGACTAACAGTACGGCAAGATGAGGAAGTGGCATACAATACACCTGTACTCCCCCGGTTTAGTGCCAGGTTAGAATAGCACCTCCCCCTTTCTTCCCGTAGGTCGTAAGAGGCGACTCTGGGAAAGGGTTAGTGTATTGTGGGCGATGGACCAGAAACCTGTCGCTACAACATCACGTTTAACCATCTGGTCACCCTGAAATTGCTAAACGTGACACTGAATTTTTGAATTCATGTGCTCTGCCTACCCCTCTCGGGAATACAGGCGTGAGGATATGTATGTATGTAATTCTCAATTGGGGCACGCAGAGCAAAAGAGACGTTACAAAACAAGACCATGACTTAGGCCTGGTTCACACGGGATTGTCCTGCACGTTTTTTTGCAGTCGTTTTTTTAACATATAGTCAACCTGGTGTTCACATGGTAAATTTTTATTCGTGTAAAAACGAATAGCCGCAATTTCTACACAGTTGTCACAGTGAGTAGACGTCACTGATGGATCCACGGTTGGTCGTACTTTTATATTGGTATCGAAGCCTCCAACGGTCTCGCCACCGACAAAACAGAAGGTTGTGGGTAGTGGTAGGATCAAGAATCTGTGCAAACGATCACATTTCAAAAATTATTCGTAAATCTTAAAATCGCTATTCGATAAAAAAACTTATGACATCGTGTCGTGTGAATGAGACAAAGCTATACTATATGTCACTGCGAACGGAATACGTCGAAGTTCATTCGATTTGCTTGACAAGTCCGTTGAGTATGCGTTTAAACGTATAAGTGGTAGGTACACGTTTTTTTGCAGTACAATCGTCATGTGAATGGATTTATGTACTCTGCATAGTCACTATTTATACGTTAAGACGTATACTGCAAAAAGTCGTGCAGGACAATGCCGTGTGAACGAGGCCTTAAGCGATTAACTCGCTGCCATGTACTATCGAACCAACTGATTCCTGACCCATCGCAGAACGTTGTCACAATAAATGTCATAAACATTTCCTTTGTCAATCAATGCAATGTCACTATAACGTTCACTGTGAAAAGGTTCTATGGTGGGTCAGTAATCAATTGGTTTGATGGTACAACGCGGTGTGGTGCTGGAATGCGTGTTCTACCGATACAAACATAAAATGACCATGGGAAATTGACCATAAATATTTTAACCAGTTGTCGGGTAAACGCGCCTGTAAAGCTGGGTCCACGCTACGCGAGCCGAGCACAAGCCGAACACAAATTCGTATAGTGTGGACCGACTTACAGGCCTCGAATGAGCCGTCTTTATAGCGAGTTTTGCGCTCGGCTCGTGCTCGGCTCGCGTAGCGTGGACCCAGCTTTAGGAAGTGGGTATTTCTTAAGAACAGCCTTAGTCTCAGTTCACTCCGAGACGCGACGCGATGCGGCGTTGCATGAAGAGGCCAGTGATTTCGCACTGCGTAGCGCGGCGCAGCGCGGCGCCGCGCTACGTCTCGAGGCGCAGCGCAACGTACCTGAATGCTCACAATGAAATGTGAACCATCGTGTAGCGAATAAAGTATATTTTGAGTTGGCAGCGCTGCGCGCGCAGCACCGCTTCTGCATACCGCGCGGGTGGTGGCGTAGCGCTACGCCGCGCTGCGCCGCGCTACGTCTCGAGGCGCCGCGCTTCGCAGTGCAACGTATTCTGAATACTCACAATGAAATATGAACCTTATCTTGTAATAAATAAAGTAAATTTTGAGTTGTTCTATAAAAAATTTTCGTGCAGCGCCGCGTCGCGTCTCGTCTCGGTGTGAACTGATCCATAGAGGACAGACCCAGTAGAGAATAGATGTTGGCCACCCAGGCCCGCAAAAAGTTAGTTGCTTGCCAGTTACTAACGTCACAGTCACTGTCACAGAAACTGTAGAGCCAATAACCGTAGAGAAAAAGGCACTAGCGTTATGCGCGATCTTGAGCCAGCCAATAAGAGCACAGCGATCGCCGCGATGGTTTGGCGGAATCTTCTCCGAACAACCAAAATTACATTAGTACCCTACTGGGTCTGTCCTCTATGGGAACAGCATACACACATAATAACACCTTGTGCCTGTATCAAATGGAGCACTTAGAGCATAGGAAACATTACGAAGACAAAACCACGACTATTTCACGTTTTGAGTTGGCAGGTATAGTAGTGACAGGTTGCTAGCCTGTCGCCTAAAATATAAATAAATAAATATCACTGGAAAATATTTACACCAATCACCTAGTCCCAAACTGGGCAACCCTGTGTTATGGGTACTACACAACGGATAAACGTACTTATATATAGATAAACATCCAAGACTCGAAAGCAAACATTCGTATTCATCATACAAACATCTGCCCCGACCGGGGATCGAACCCGGTACCTCAAGCTTCACAGACAGGTTCTCTAACCGCTGGGCTGGGCTATATAACTTAACCTTTTCCTTAGTTGCTTGTTACAACATCCACGGAAGAAATGGAGAGGTGTTATTCTAATCCCGACACCACACGGAATTTGTGGGGAATTGGGAAGTGTGAATTTTACTAATACAAATATACATACCTTCGATTTGATTCGTTAAATATATTGCTGATAGTTCCTTACTGTAGCGATATTTACTGTGCATTAATATCGACGAATAACCCTGCCACATTCCTATCGCATCAAATGGTGTCATTTAAAAACCTACTTTAATAATAGCAATTAAAGCAAAAAGTCCTTCAATTGAAACAATCGAGTAACGAGGTGATGAAAGTAAGCAAAGTTGTATTTCATCAAAAACTGTCAGTTTTGTGTTGAAAAAAGAATATTGAGCTTATATGATGTGTGTGTTGGAGAAGAATTGTTATTTTAACAATGACTAATATTATAATACTCAATGGCTATTAGTTAGTACTACTCAAGGCGAGTTATTTCTTCCGTGGATGTAGTAAGAGGCGACTAAGGAAATCGGTTAACGTGTATTTTAAGCGACAGAATAGCAACCTGTCACTATCATACCTGAGATTATAATCCAGAAACTATGCTACGGCTATAAGGTAAGCGTCCCTGTGCTCGACACTGACCCAATACATGGCACTCGCAACCTTATGTCATAGTAAGACAGGTGACAGATGGGTGTCATCTACTGGGTGTTGAGGCGTCGAGCATTGGTACATTTACCTTAATCATAATGACGCCTACTTTCCCAAACACAGAGCAGAGCACACGAAACGCTACTACTACTATTTCACGTCTCGTAGCCACTTCTAGCATAAATTGTAGGTCTTTCTCATTATTAAATGTTCGTACAGATACCTATTATTGTATTTAAACTTTCGTGATTTAACCGTGGTCTTTGTTGCACCAAACAATTTTGGTAAAAATTACATACAAACATACAATCACGCCTGTGTTTCCAAATGGGGTAGGCAGAACACACGAAACGTGACATGGACAAAACCATGATTATGGCTATATCACGCTTGGCAGCCACTTCTAGCATAGTTTTAGGTTTGCAAAGATAGAAGATGTAGAATAGTGACAGGTTGCTAGCCTGTTGCTTAAAGTATACCTAAACCTATTTCCTTAGCCGTCTCTTACGACATCCACGGAAGAAATTAGGTACACCGATATTTCGGTTATATACTGCAATGTAAATTGTCATGCGTCCCAATTTTTGCCAAAATTTGAGTCAAAAATTGGAAATACGTTTTCCATTCACAACAGTGTCATCCGTCAAATCATAGAGCATAAATTTAGCTATGGATCAATCTTTATTATCTGTTAACAGAGTTGTGCACGGTAATTTATGCCTTCGGTCTATTGTCATAAAGGCTGGACCAGCGCAGCACAGCGTTAATATTTATACGATGTCATGTGAATTTATACGATTCTGCTACACAACAGGAGAAATAAACACGCAGTAAGAGTATTTTATGGTTTTACTTGTTTGGAGGATTCCGTACTCAAAGGGTGAGAAAGGAACCCTATTCCTAAAACTTCGTTGTCTGTCCGTCTGTCTGTCTGTCTCCAGGTTATGCTTCCAAGCCTAACACACTAATGCCTTGATCACACGTACCGAGTAGAGTGGCGAGAGAGTGTTCTCGGCCGAGTACTCGGTTCGTGTGTTCTATGAAAACAATAGTACACACGAACCGAGTACTCGGCCGAGAACACTCTCGCCACTCTACTCGGTACGTGTAATGAAGGCATAAGGGACAAATGTCCCACGAAATTGTGTGTCGGCGACAATAGACATGTCAAGCGAAGTCGGCCGATTTCGCCTGACATATCTGGCGACATCGCGCGACTTATATCCGCGTATACACGTAGCGCGAAGTCCGGCAACGTCGCGCTACTTCGCCCGACGTTGCTGGGGGCGCGTGTCGCGGGAGATTTGTCCCTTAGTGTACGGTGGGCCAAGAAAGTGGTCTACCACTTTTGACAAAAGTTTCTGTGAGATCAAAATTGTCACAAGGTTGACATTGTCACTGTCATAATGTTATGGCAAGGGGAAATCGACCTTGTTGTTTCATGAGGTTCAAATGAATATCGATCTTGAGGGGGTAGACCAATTTCTTGGTCGACTGTACCTAAGAACCGCTATAGATAGACAGTTGAAATGTTCACAAATTTTGTATTTCTGTTGCCGCTATAACAACAAATACTAGAATCGGTACTAAATCCTGTGTAGTGCCAGGATAGAATAACACCTCACCATTTCTTCCGTAGATGTCGTAAGAGGTGACTAAGGAAATTAGTTGAGGCGTGCTTTGGGCAACAGGATGGCAACCTGTCACTATTATACTACCTCTTCCGTCTGTTTTCAAACCCAAAATAATTCTCGAAGTGGCTGCGAAGCGCGAAATAGTCATGATTCATAATCATAGTTCTGTCTATGACACGCTTCATGTGCTCTGCCTACCTCATTTTAGAACACAAGCGTGGTATTTTATAATGTACTAAATTCGAGGGCAGCATACGCGATTTTTCGACTTCCGTACCCAAAGGGTATAAACGGGACTGTATTACTGAGACTTCACTGTCCGTCCGTCCGTCCGTCTGCCACCGGGCTGTATCTCAAGAACCGATCACCATCATCAGCCTATATACGTCCCACTGCAGGGCACAGGCCTCCTCTCAGTATGAGAGTGCTTGGGCTATAGTTCCCACGCGGGCCCAGTGCGGATTGGGAACTTCACACACAACGTTGAATTACTTCGTCGCTGTGTGTAGGTTTTCTCACGATGTTTTCCTTCACCGAATAGCTCGTGATAAATATCAAATTCGATACCGCACATAAATTCCGAAAAATTCAGAGGTGCGAGCCCGGGGTTTGAACCCACGACCCTTTGCTTGAGAGGCCACAGGTCGAACCGCTAGACTACCACGGCTTAAAAAATATAAAATGTTACTATGAAATGTTACAACCATAGTCAATACCATGACTTTTTCATGCTTCAATGCTTCAAACCGCTGGTCTATCAAGAACCGATCACCGTTATACTAAATCACAATTAGAAAATACGGATACCTCAAGTCTTAAATCCAGTTTAGCTCGACATGTTTCAGACTAGTCCATAGTCCATCATCTAGGAGCCGCGCGTACTGCACGCCACTGCTCTGTTCGCTGTCTTACACGTTAAAAAAGAATTTCTTTCATGTTAGTAAGTAAGTAAATAAACACTTTATTGTACAAAAGGAAAGAACACGAAATACAAAAAAACTCGTATACAAATGACTGGCGAAGTACAAAAGCTGACTTATCCCTTAAGAGCGTGCACACAAAATTCGGTGATTTTGATGTTTTTCCAATGCTTTAGAAAGCTATAAATCCTTAAGTTTTTAAAGAAAAACTACTGTAACATATAAATAAACTCTTTTTCTAGGGATTAACGGAAAAAAATATTTTATTAGCAACACAGATTTCTTTTACTTAGCCAATTTGTTGAAGGGTTTTCACAAAAATACGCGTCAAAGCTGTCTTTCACTTGAAAATTTGCCATTAAAATTTACCATAAACGATATAAACTTGTTATTATCTGATAGACAATATAGTCTACTGGGGATTAACGGATTGACATGAATCAAATTATTGGTTTTTATTATTCAAATATCATTTTACATAATTTGAAAGTTGAACCATTACTTTATTTTTTTTCTCATTGATTTTAATGTAATTACAAATGAAACAATTTTATTGTAAATTTACAGAATATGTTTAGTCTAACCATATTTTTTTCATGGCTAAATATGAGTTAATTTACATTTCACGATTTTTTAAACATTGGTCCAAAACCACTAAGGTCAGGTGGGGAAAGAGAAACGCAGGGATAAGAGGGCTTTACAGACCATAATCACTCATAACTCGACGAGTTATGGTCTGTGGTGCCTCTTACCCCTGCCCTGCCCCTGAATTTCTCTTCCCCCACCTGATCTTATATTACGTTCGTAAAAAATGTGTGCGCCCTCTTAAGGGATGTCTTACAGCCAACCTTTGAGAGTCAGAGAGGAAACTTGATTATTGAGACCGACAAAAAAGAAAGGCTATATTGAACATGTTGAAGTAGGTACAGTACAATAACAGAATATTAACAAATTATAAGTACCTGCCTACTGTATGTATGTAACTCTTTATTGTACAGAATAAACATGACAAAATAACAAACAAAACAGAACACAAGTACAAAGGCGAACATATCCCTTAAGGGATCTCTTCCTGCTAACCTTCAAGCGATTGACAAAACATGTGAGAATAGAGTAGACACACAGAGATAGTTGAAGAGGAAAAAAAAATACCATTAACCTAAAATAAACAGACATAATATTATACTATACACAAGTACATAAAAATACACATAATAAAATACATAATGGACTAGTACATATAAGAATAAATATACTACTTGTTAAATACATAAACCTACACGCATTACCAACACAAGTCAGAAAACATACAACGCCGTACACATTCAGGAGGAGCTGTATTTACTGTATTAAAGGAAGAAGAATGTCACACTGGTCTCTTTTTCCTCTCTTTTTCCTGTCTCTGCCATTAAGTTACTGCAGCAATGTGTGTCTGTGTGTCGATTTATGTGACGCGAGGCGCGGACGCGCGCCATTTTTCTCGGCTCTCCAATCAAAAATTCCAACTGTAATTGTCGACAGAATTAATTGGAGTTGAAATTGAGTAAAATAGAAAGGGTTGACACGGAATTTCAAGACCCTCTACGTCCACATTGGAATTGAATAAATTTATTTGCTTTTAGTAAGTAAAGTAAACATTTTACTGCCTAAAAAAACATGGATTACCAGAAATATATAAACGTACACAAGATGGTGAAGTAAGAGTACAAAAGGTGGACATTATCGTCAACTAAAAGAACTCTTAAAGCCAACTGCAGCAGCAGATAGGAACCTCTCCATTTCTTCCGTGGATGTCGTAATAGGCGACTAATACAATAGGTAAGGGTACATTTTAGGTGACAAGCTAGCAACTGTTACCTGCTAAGATTCAATGTAAAAAAAAATGTTTGGAGATATAGGCGTAATGTTGAAAAATTTTACGAATAACTCACGTTTAATAAATCGAGTTTAGCTCAACATGTTTCGGGCTAATTCGTAGCCCTTCATCTATCTTCATCGATAATAACGAAGGTAGTTGTGCTGTGTGTATCAGATTTGTTGAGCACGAGCAGTCGCGCGAAGAGAACGATGGCGCACAGTGCGCGTTTAGCAGCAGCAGCCGCCGCGGCTCCTAGATGAAGGGCTACGAATTAGCCCGAAACATGTCGACCTATATTCGATTTAATAAACGTGAGTTATTCGTAAAATTTATCAACATGAGTGAGTCTCACGGTAGTTTAATGTCCAATATAGGCATAATGTAAGTATGTAACATTATTTTAGAAACCTAATTAATGCCTACGATATTGATACTGTTAATAAATAACCACGGACAACTAAGTGCGATATTCAATTAATCTGTGGCAGCCCAGCGCCATTTTAAAACCACACAACCAATTTTCACGCTCGAAGTTGGTTTAACAGTATTTTGCATTTCAAAATTTAATCCCTGTAGTTTTCATTAGTTTTACTAGTGGAAATATATTTCTATAGTGGTTATAGCTGAACGTCATCGATTTTTCTACATAAATGGTTTTAATAAAACCATTTAAAGTCAAACATGAAATTTGAATAAATTATAAAATAAAACAAATGAAGTAAGACAAATGCGGTTGAGTTGCGTTCTTTGCGAAGCATGAATGGCATAAAACTTACTGATAGTGTGTAATTCCTCGATTAGAGAGACGTGTAGTCTGAAAAGGATATTGTAACCAGTTTTATCACATACCTACCGGTTTCGCGGGGGCAAATCTGTACTGACGTTTAATAGTGCGAGGACATATTAAACTAATTTTGTTAGTTGATGTCGATAAAAATGACGTACAACCATTGTGTAATTTCAAGAATTTGAATGAAGATGAATTATTCAATGATTCAATGGTTGTCAAAAGTGACTCGACACAGTCGATGTCAGATATCGGTTTTTTGTAGTTGCAATAAGTATAAATGAAAGTGGTTTGCACATAGTTAAACGTATTCAAACTTAGCCAGTAGTTTAGTTTTGATAATACATACATACACACATACCCAAATGGGGTAGGCAGAGCACACGAAACGTGACATAGACAAAAGCATGATTATTCTAGCGTAGTTATAGGTTTACAAAGATGGAATGTAGAATAGTGGCAGGTTGCTAGCCTGTCGCCTAAAACATACCTATTTCCTTAGTCGCCTCTTACGACATCCACGGAAGAAACGGAGAGGTGCTATTCTATCCTGACACCAGCACACAACAATTCATTATAATAATGATGGTTAAAAAAATATTTTTATCAATGTCGATAAACTTAGTCGATTTTTAATAATTCACTAGCACTATGTAGTACATTTTTGCCCCCGCGAAACCGGTGTACGCTTATCACAGCAACTCGTAGGGACGATACGCGTGGGATAGTCTACTTGTCATGTTTCTAACTTTTCCAATTAGACAGTGTACAGTCGAGTTCATTAATATATGAGCAAAACTGAGGGTTCATAAATTTCTGTACACCTTTATGACATTGACAATAAAGTGCAAAAGTTTATATATTTGGCATTTGTCTGCTCATATATTTATGAACTCGACTGGACTCATCATTTGGTAGTTACTCATTTTGAAAAATACGGTTAGGTAAAGGGCTGCATACTTTCGATTGGTATAAAATTTATCCATTAACCAAACTGGTGAAATATAGAATATTTTTTTTTATTCTGGACTGAAATTTGCTAGGCATACAGACATAAAAAATGTGTTTGTTCCATTAACCAGCTCGGTGAAGCTCGTTGTGTGGCGGAATCTTAGGCTATAACTCCACGAGAGAAGTAGGGAGTTGTTATTCTAAACCATCGTTTCGTAACCTCGGGTCGCGACCCAAATTTGGGTCGCGGGCCATATCGAGTTGGGTCGCAGGACCCGCGGCAATTTATGAAAAACAAAACGCAATCACTGCATTCCATTTGTTTTTAATGGTTGATTGGGTCGCGGGCTTCTAATATTCTTGAATTTTGGGTCGCCAGGCAAAAAGGTTAAGAAACGCTGTTCTAAACTAAAAATGAAATCAAACCAAAAAATCTAACCTCCAAAATGGCGTGATCGAACATTTAGACAAAATTGACAGAGCATGAGAATTATTTGTTTGCAGATAATTTGCCGTTTTAATTAGTGTACTTGACGCAAATATATACTGTCAGTAATAATTAACTATGTCACAGTATAACGCAGTATGGGAACTAACTTGTTTCCGACGTAGGTAACCTACAAAAGCAAGGGTCCAGTTTAAAATTCCTCTCTATTTATTAAGCAATCAGTGATATTATTATCTCACGTAGCATAATAAACACGTCGAAAAACGGGAATAATTAGCTGTCAAGTAGTATGAAAACCTATACAGCCTTGCAATGCTCGTTACAGAGTAAAACTGATGAGTATCTAGCATGACACGGTGTCCGAGTGGAGTCGCGGAGGCTATTTGACATCTTCTGATTTTTTTTTAGACAGGTATACTTTCATAGTTCCTTATAAATAAAAGTGTACGATAAAAAAAAAACACAATTTCTGACACAAAATTAACGCAATATGGAGTTTGTTTTCAATAGAAGGTATGTGCATTTATCATGCAGGCCCAATTCTTCAACTCAACGATGTTTTGTTTCAAAGCTCGCAGAACATCCAAACAGATGTATTCCCAGTTACAGTTACAGTTACTTTCTTCATATTAAGTTTAATAAATGTTCACCCTTAACCAAGTTATTTGAAGATCGCATACTGTCTGTATACTGTGACGACGTCGATAATACTCTTTTAGTACGCTTTTGACTGTGGAAACCCACAAAATAATATAGATATATTATTCAATCTCGTGGTCACTTCATTACCACCAGTTTATTGTAAATGGTTCATGGAAATTAACTATTTAAGTGTTATCTATCTGTTGTTATTGACAGGTAATTGGGAATCAGATGTAACTTCAAAATGGTATTGCGTTTTTTTTAATATTGCATATTGTAAATTTTGTGTCTTATTCTGAAAAACCGTGTGGTATCGGGTTAAGAATAACCACCTCTCCATATAAGCGACAAAGGAAATAGGTTAACGTATATTTTAGACGACAAGCTGGCAACCTATCTCTATAACCTGGTCAAGTTAGACATAAAAACAGTGACAAATACAGAAAATTCCAACAAAGCCAAATCTCCGTAGAAACCTCAGTTTTACCATAAAGAATAAAGTGTCATAAGTCCCCATTGATAGTTAGGCGGTTGAAATTGTCACAGATGATGTGTTTGTATTGTCACTACAACAACAAATACTAAAATCAAAATAATAATAAGGGCTCCCATAGAAAAAACTTGATATTTTGGACGTTTTTAGTGATCACCATTCTGCGAGCTGTATCTCAAGAACCGTGATAGCTAGGCAGTTGAAATTTTCACAGATGATGTGTTTGTATTGTCACTACAACTAAAATCAAAATCCTTATCCTTACTAATATTATAAGTCAGAAAGTGAGTTTGTTTGTTTGTTTATTTGTTCCGCTTTCACGCCGTAACTACTGAACCGATTGCTTTGAAATTTTGCAGACGTAAAGATAGAAGTCCGGATTAAAATATAGGCTACTTCTTATCCCGGATAAATTGATGTTCTCGAGGGAAAACAAAAATATAGTTTGCTTGATAGATCGATATCGAGCGATGATAGATCGATACCGATCGATAGATGATAGATCGATGGAACTGTGTGTCGTTTGAAATGAGAAATTTTCTTATAGTTTTGCTTTACACCGCAATATAACCGAGTTCCACGCGGGCGAAGCCTCGGGCGGAAAGCTAGTATTTAATAATACCAATAATTAAGGAGGGAAATACGAAAGATTAGAACATACACCCATAGAAAAAACGTGTTTTTGCTGTATTTGGTACGAAACCCTTCGTGCGTGGGTCCGACTCGCACTTGGCCGGAATTTTTGTGAAACAAGAGCTCTATTTATATTACTTGACTTGTGCCCATCCTCCATACTTCCCCGAATCTTGAACCACCCTTACAGAACAAAGAAATATATTAGGAATAAGATCTCTTTTGACCCTTCTTCAAATAGTAATAGGTACTCGAACCACGCAGTGCCTAATTGGTTTTCACGAGAAAATGCGAAGGTTATTGGTGAATAGATTCCTGTTTAAGTTATCCGTCAATACGGAAGAATGGTTTATTTAAGGCGAGGTATTCCAAAGGGAGACGGAATTGAAGGTTGCAAGATCTAATGGTTTACATATTTCCTGTTAAATGTCAG